>JAYKTE010090053.1:0-14016 GCA_036873565.1 Xipholeptos notoides
AAATGCCGTATTTAAATTCTAATTTTTAATTCAAACATTTCCATCTCATTCATTTTTATTTAAAGAAAAATACCTTAATTTTCTGAATTAATTTAAAAAATGTAAACAAAACTTTGACTATACACCGGCGACACCGCGCCGAACCGTCCAGCGCCGAATCGTACCGAACCCAGCTTAGCCAAAGGTTTTTTTATATTCTTCATTTCGTAAGTTTTCAAGATTTTACTTTGGCAGTGTTTCAAAATTTCTGATTTAAGAAAACAATGTCCATATTCGACACTTTAACCGTACTGTTTGTTTACATAAAGTTACCACCAGTAGCGTTAGCGACCACTCAAAATTTAGAGTGCTGAAGAATGAAGGAAAATTATATATGCTCAACAAACTTATTTAATGTCAATTATACTTCAAGAAGATACTTTTGGATTCAAATAGTATTTTCAAGTATGAAGCGAAGAAAAATAAAATATACACAATATGAATGTAAGGTTCGACAATAATCGGTATCGTTTAGGCATGTGCAAATTGTGCAATAATGTGCATAAAATGTTTTTGCTACCGCAGAATTTAAATTCAATAAAGCCATAACTTGAACAAACATATTGTTCAGAATTGTTTGTTGGTTTTCATCTACTTCAATTACTTGAAAATAATTGCGTTGTGTGTGCTGTTTAGCAGAATTAGCAACAGTCCCCCCCCACTCCACTCGCACCCACCGGCATTGTTATTATTTTTTTAAAGTTTGCATGTAAAAATGTTCATCATTTGGCAGAAATTAATCGCAACTAATTCATATTCTGGAGGTCTTGGTCCCTTTCTACTCCTGAACTTTCTATCTCATGTTATTGTTGGGAATTACTTCTAAACAAATTATTTTAACCTAAATAAACGTCTCTGTTAAAAAAAATCTATTCAGTTCACACATTCCGGCAAAAATAATTCGTTTAGAAATATCCAATAGAAATTGAAATCTAATCAAAAATGAAATAATTTGTTTATAAATAGTTGCCTTGCCAACAAAGATCCCAGAGTAAGGACTGGCCCCTACCCTAAGAATAATTTGTTTGGCATTAGTTACCAACATCAGAAAAGTTTCAGAAGTAAGGAGGATGACCACAAAAATACAAATAATATACACCAATTTCATATTGTTCTTGGGAAGTTGATGTATTGGACGAATTTTAGGGCCTAAAGTTGATGCATTGGATGAATTTTAGCCTAAAGTTGGTGTATTGGATGAATTTTAAAGTTGATGTATTGGATGAATTTTAGGGCCTAAAAGGTTAAAAAGCCTCTAGGCCCTAGTGTGACCTAAAGGCACATATCGTCTGAAAAGTTGTGTGAAAAAAGTCGCAATTGATTATTCAGAAAATTATGTTTCAATCCAAAGTTCACCTCTTTGAATAAAAATGGAATATTCCAACGACCAAAGGACCAATTGTTCTAAGATTGTCTCCTTAGATTTGCTTTTACTTATAATGAAATAAAAGTTTATTTTTGTATCATTTTCAATTGAGTATACAGTTCTTTTAAATTGTTTAAAGTATCAACTTTTCTATAGAAATTAGAAATGAAAAACAAAACTAACACTCAGATATTTATTCTTAGTTTCTTAGATGAAACAATTTAAATGTCAAGGAGACAAATTAGTTACACCCACCTTTACATATTCGTAACATTTTTTACAGGTCCAGCTGTTTATGTTATTCTGGTAATCATTTTATAATTTGAGCAATAACTCTTCATTTAACCGAAGCCCTTGTTCCAGTGAAACAAAGACAAAAAAGAAAAACAAGCAAATAAGATATAAGCTTTTCTCTTGCATTCTCATTTCCTATCCGCTCTACCAAGCTCTTTCTCTACCATTCGTCCATCTTTTTGTCCCTGACATTCATCGATTTGTTGTCTTATTCCAAGAAAAACATTCATCTTGAGCTTAGGAGAAAAAGTTGAAACAAATGATGTTTTATTGTTAAATAAAAATCAATCAGATTCTATTTAATCCTGAAAAAAAAAGAGAGAAAAAGCATCTGCTCTTTATTGCTTAAGTCGTTCATTCACTTAATTTGAAGTGGTTTCAGGATCTTCATCATCAGAATCAGGTTGAGGACGAGATATTTGGTTGCTTTTTTTTTGCTTTGATTTTTTTATATTTTTTGTTCACTGTTTCTTAATGTTTTTATCATTATCTTTCTTTTTTCTTTGAAGTCAACAGGTGATGTTTGTAAACTTATATTTCTAATAAATGGACACACAAAAATAACTTTAAAATAATCTAAAAAATTCCCTCATCATTAAATAAATACAAAACATTTAAATAATCTTGAAATGGATTTTCTTTCTTCAACATATTACTCTTTGTTCGATTAGTTCATCTCAATTGTTAGATGAGGCTTGACAAATTGTATTATTCATTAATTATTAATCATTCAGACTTTCATTCTCATCTTGATTGTTCTGTAGTTATTTTGACAAATGAACTCTTCCAAATAAATAATCCATCTAATAAGATTTATCTCATATGTTTTATTCCATATTTGTCTAAATATCTGAAATAAATCTTGTAATTTTTGTCATTTAGAGAACTAGGATTATTGTCTTTATTGTTATTATTTAGGCGGCATTTTTTCATTTACATATATCTAATCAAAAAGAATAGATGCTTCTTGTCTTCTTGTCTACTTACTCTGCTAAAATTTTGTCTATAAGAGTCTGGATAATTAAGTTATATTTTGAATTTTTTGTACTGAATTACTATCATTATTAAAAACAAAAACAGAAGAAATGGTATAATAATACAGTAACAGATACATTTTTTTAAATTAATGTTAAAAATAACAATGCATTGCAAGTAAATAGATTGAAATCCCATTGCTATGAATAAACATAGGTTTTAATGATTGTTGAAAAAGAAAAAAAAAATGGAATCTAACATTTATGAGATAACTAATGACAATCCATGAATTAAATATGGATTTTAACAACAATCCAAATTGCAATCACCCCTGAAAATGGACTCAGATAAGTCCTGGAATTATGGCTGTTTTATTAAGAAATTAAAACCTGGTAATAAGTCTCTCATCAGAAAATTAGAAAAAATAAAATAAGTAATGTCTATTCTTTTTAATCAGACTTATATAAATCTTTATTATTATATATGGAATGTTTCGGCCAAAATGCTATTTCTTCAAGAAGCTTTGAGTTCTCCTTTGGAAGTTGCAGGCTATCTTCCCTATTCGAATTTATTTCCTGAAAAACCAATTTAAATGTCAAGGACACAAATGAGTTATATTATTTTTATGTTCCAGTTAGAACATTAAAGTAATAGATTAGAGATAATGATAATAAGTATAAAAAGCTAATAAAAAAACATGACTTACCCATAAAGCATCATTTCATGATTTTCTTTCTTTCTTCTTTCTTCTTTCTTTTTTTCTTTATCTGTCCTTGGTTGGTAAGGGCAATGGCCATATACTACTGAAATAAAAATAAAATTGAAATTTAGAAAATTAAGTACACACACACACACACACACATATATATATATATTCAGTAGTTGATAAGCAAAGATACAGATTCAATGGCCTTCAGTGACTTTCAGTTTCTTGGCTGTGCGATTATCAGACCAAAAGGTTGCAGCATTATTTACATTCATTTATATACTAGGAGTGTGACCGGATGAGATGGGAGTTGCATGATGGAGTTCTAATTTTTTTTTAACCTTTTAGTTTGATGATTGAACAGGCGTGAAACTGTTATATATTACATATATATGTAACAAAAATAGATATTTTAAAAAACAACAGAACATATATAATAAACAAACAAAATAATACCTGCCTATGTTCAGGGTTTTTATACCATGAACATTTATCAAATGAATTGAAGGTTTAAAGAAAAACAATCGAACTATAAAATTTGAAATGGAAATTTTTTATGTCTGAAATTTTTTTATCTAAACCAAAAATTGACAAAGTCGTTTCAGGTGCTGTCGTCATAAAACTTTTGAACAATTCTTTCAATGGTAGACTGTAAGAGTGTGTCAAATTTTGTTTTTATTGAACAATATTTTTTAGAAGCTAATTTATTTTCGATTATCAATATCTATTGGGGGTATTCTAAAACAATACCTATATTTAAGAGCACTCCCAGTATCTGCTCATTATAACCCTGGGCTTTTGTAATCAGTGCTGCACTTCACCTAGATGAATTACTCTCCTGAGTTAACGAGCCTCATCTGCCCGAGACAGCTGAAAGTGAATGTAGTGTTTTTTGAATGGGATTTGAACTCATGTAATACGATTCCAGAGACCAAGCTTTTTCCACTGCTCCAACCTCGCTGCACAGACATGTAAAATACAACTGAGTGAATGTTCAAGAAAATCAGCCCAGCCATTTCAGAATCCATATTTTCTGAGATAATTCACTTTAGTAAATCAAATTGTCATTTAAATTAACCAAAGTCAGGATTGAACCTATAAGTTTCAGGTGAAAATGCCTTGGAATATTTTTTTTTGTTGAATGTGCTTATTTTCTGAATGTGTTTGTCCTTATTACGTGTTGTTTTCTTTTCTCTTGATGTTTTAGGAGAATTACAATACTTAAATCTCTTATGTTGCATGGCCCTTCATACTATTCTCCTGATAAAACAATCGCAAAGGCTCACCATTTGCTTTGGGAAATCAGGATATGGAAGGAATCCGACAAATCACATCAACATCTACTTTTTTAATTCATTTATCTATCTATCTATCTATCTATCTATCTATCTATCTATCTCTTTCTCAAACCCTATAACAATGATAAAAGTTTTTAATGCAATTAAAATCATAGTACAATAAAATAATTCTGGTTTATTTGAATGAAATCTAATTTAGCGTGAATAATTGTCGATTTTTGGAATTCTTGAGATGAGGTTTCATAATTTGTATATCCATTTTTCTGGACTGTTATCCTTATCTTGATAGTTTTTGCTTTCACAAGGTTTCAATCCTAGCCAATGGCAGTAATTACTAGGAAAAAACAGACCTGAAAAAGATTGAAGAGTTAATCAGCCTAAATGTTGTGAAATCAACAGTTATAAAGATGAGGATAACAGTCCGAAAAAATGGATTAGTAACATAAATAAATTACGATTGAATTCCATAGCATGTTTATGCACAATAGTATATAATTAATTTTCTTTATTTGTAGACATTTTTATTTTCAATAATAAACATTTTAAAGTATAATTATTCTATGGACCATCAAATTATCATTGTGAATACAAAATTTGATATTGAAATTTTTCAGTAGTTTCTTTTTTAATTTTTTATTTGTTTACATTATTTTGATCATAATTTTGAAAAAAAAGGAAAAACACTTATGTGTTAGTTTTGCATTATTGTCCATTATTCAACTATTTAAATTAAAACCATATGTGAACATCACTTTAAAATTTCACCCTCTTTAATATTTAAACCTTTTTAGAAAAGGTAGCCTATAGATAGATTATTTTACTAGAAAATATTATAATTATGATTCAGAATTGTAGGCTCAAGATCAGTCAATAATTTTGCATTGGATTTTGAATTGAATAACTTTCCAATTGGTAAAGTAAGAGTTATAAGATTTTTAATCAACTGGCTGCAGACTTGACTAGTATCTTTCATATAACCACTTTATAAAACTCACACTTTAGAATATGCAATTTCATCAATTCAATGAGTAAAATGTGCAATTCTTTTTTTTGGCATTTTTTTAAGTAAAGTAATTTTGTATTATCAATTTTAAAAAAGAATACTCTTATTTTCTAATAACGATAGCATTTTAAATTAATGGAATGGTTCTTTGTTCCCATGTTACTGACAAAGAAATGTTTGTTAGCGGACATTATCATTTGCTTGTAGATCCAGAAAAAAGCATGAGCTACATCTCTTGGATCTTTAATCTATTTTAACCCAAAGAAGTCTCTTTTCTATAGCAGTAATGTTGCAAACAATGAAACTATAGAAGCTAGATCAAACTCAGATAGTTTAATAGAATCAGTAGGAATGCAACTATCCATTATACTTCTGTACCATTAATAAAAGGCATTGTGTGTGCATACAAGTAGGCACATTTTTAGATCAAGGTAGAAATTAGCTCAACAGTATAATTTGTTATGAAATAATCTTCTAATAATGTATGCTTTTATACAGTTCCTATATAATGATTTCTAGATCTATGAAACATGCTTAACTCAAGACAGAAAACAAAGTTCAAAGACTTGGCTCCATTGATATAGTAAAATTAAGTTATATGGTATAGTAAAATTTTGAAATATGAAAATTTGTATAAAAGTTAAACAGATGGAGATTTATTAACAAAATGCCAATATTCTATGTTTATACATATTCTATCTGAAACATTCATCCCTCCCTTAATCCCTTAACCAGCAGATTTTCTGATAAAAATGTTTGGTTTCTAGCCAAATTTTTTGTATATGTTTAATATATAATGTTACTAATGCTGATTAAGAAAAGGGAAGAGAACTTGTCTTTTTGTGCCGTTTGAATAACTAACTTGACAAGATATCTCGCCATTCGTTTTGGAATACAATTTTAGTAACAATGAGTTAAATCCTTATTGTTAGTTAAGAGGTTAATGGGTATTAAGAAAGGGCAAGAGAACTTGTCTTTTGGCACCATTTAAAGAATTAATTTCTGGTGAAATATCTTATCTTATTTTCATTAAACAATTTTAGAAATGAGGAGTTGAATAGCCATTGCTGGTAAAGAGGTTAAAAAAACTTGTATTTCTGAAATATAACTTTTAAAGTAAATATATAATTCATTGGAAATAGATTCATTTATATTTTTTAACAATTAAGTGGATTGGCAGAACATATTGTAACCATTTACTATCTTAAACATAGAACCTTGATTTGTCACAAGGCCATAATTTAAGTTTAGTATATTTAGGAAGCATATCATTACTCGGACATATTTCATTAAAAAGAATTAAAATTTTTTTTTTGTTGATATTTTTAATTCAATTTTTTTTCTTGTTTCCTATGGTACAAGGTCATAATTATGTGCTTTCTGGCTGGCTGGTCTGCCATTTCAGTTATCCACCAAAAGGCTGTTACTTTTCTTTCTCAGAGTTTCCTTTTCTTAAACCTGCTAGATTCATTAGTTTCATCATTTTGAAATTAATGTTATCCTTCATCTTGATAATTTTTTTCTCTCCCAAGTTAAAGATCCCCATCTGCCTAGAGCAATTAAAAGTAAACATAATAGTTTGAATGAAATTTGAACTCACATATGAGGCGTTCAGAGTAACAATACGACAAGCACCAAAAGATAAAAACAATGAAAAATACTTTGAGATAGTAAACAACAGGACGCACTGTGATTGGCCAAAAATCTTTGTCCTGTACACTCTCCTTGGCAACCAGACCCTTGCCAGGTAGCTTAAGGCATACACTTGGCAAGAGTGTTGTGGCACTTGTTGGATTGTACTCCCAATTCTGGGATGGAGCGTGTGATGAGTAGACTGTACATTAGCCGATTTTCATCCATGTTTCTGTCTCAATTCGACCATGTCTTCTCTTCCAGATGATAGTGGAGGCTTTTAGGAATACAGTAGTATACATAACTCATTTTCGGCCATGGTGGCACTTGTCAGGTTGTTACTCTCAACGCCTCATACAACATTGAACATAATGTATGCATGAGTCATAAAACTCATAATTCTACTCTCATCTTAAGCATCATCATCACAATCTTTTTGGCTGATGCACTCTTCAGCTTTCCTCAGGTTCTGCTCCAACTCAGAAGACCTTCATGTTGAATTCGAGAGTCTTTTCACATCTGCAAACTTAATCCTTTATTTACTCCACAGAGGTAGACTGTCCATATTCCTTGAGCATTATCAGGTACTATGTCAACCTATATTAAATATTATTTAGTTATATTCTCATGTAGTCAAAATTGAAACTGTTACTTCCAGATTTTATGAGTTTTCACAATTAATACAAGGTGGGTGCTGGAAGACTAAAGGATTTTAAAATTAAATAACTCTTACAAAAGATATAATATTCAACTTTCTTAAATTTTTATTAATACAGAATTGAGTTAAATCCAAACATCTAAGACTTTTCTTTCACTCTTAAGTGGTATTAGATCAAGAAATTACATCTGTGGGGTATACAAGGTTAGTCTAACCTGAGTCTACTCATTATTCAGACACTTTTTTTAATGAGTATCCATTGCCTCTGAAGTTAGGAGCATGTCTCAGCATACAAATCTGGATCAAACTTAAAATTTATAGTATTTATAGTAATTAGTCCTAAATATAGAATGAATAAAAATGCATAACACTCTTTCTTATTCTGGAAAGAATTGCTATACAAAGATTATTTGTGAATTCCTCATTAACCTTAGATCAAATGATAGTATAAAAAGGGTATTTGTAATGTACTCTGCAGCTCAAGAGGGATGAGATAGGTGGTGTCCATGAAGCAGGTGCATTGGGCTTCCAGGTTCTTGATCCATTAAGATATAAATAAATGCATATATTTTCCAAATGTGTTCCTTCCTAAGCAAAAATAGCAGATTGAATTAACTCTAAACTGCTCAGAGTATGAATCCAAAATTCTAAATTTAACCTCAATATTATTCATCATTATTTCCCCAGTCTATGAGTTGGAATGATTATTATTTTTTTTTTTTTCCTACATATATGATGCAATTGCACATGCTTTACCCTGTCCTCATCAGGCCAACTAAGGGTGATAACACAGTTTCGGTGGCTATGACGGTACTGCCACCCTTATCGCCACCAGCAGTACTCGCCACCTGACAGCGTAATGAAGAAGAAAAAAAAATTTAGTCCTGATTGGTAGTAGTTATTAGAAGAGAATCGAATAGGATTTGCTTGATGGAATACGTTTTTCTTTAAATTTCTAACATCGAAATTCTTTCAACAAAAAAGCATAGCCGACGAGAAAACATTCTACTTTGAAGTCATCAACTGGATTCGTGACTTTGACCAAATCCTGCTTAATTATAATTTAAGATTTTAAACTAGATGCACCATCATACAGATAAATTCATTCTATAATGCTAGATAATTAAAAAAAAAAAAAAAAGATATGACATTTTTTTTTACTCTGGAAAACCTTTTGTTTAATTTCATTTTCTTAAAAACAATGTATTAGTAAAGTTTAACTTACATCAATTTTATTTTGCATTCTTTTGTGTTTCAGTGAATGATATGAATGTATAATGTTGTTTGTCATTTTTCTACTAGAACTGCTTTTGCAGATGTGACTAACAGTGGACATATTCAGCGTGTACCCATTCTACTTCTGGTGTTATTTCTAGCTACATTTCTAACAGTGTTATTCTAAATAATGTCTGTCAAGAGTGGCTTGGAGGTTTTCTAATCTTTTTCATAAAATATCTCGGTTGAGAAGATGGAAAACCATTGTTTGTTCCTGTTTTTATCATCATGAATGCCACCCGCTAAAACATATTCTCTTTAAGCATGCTACTATTAAAACTTGAAAGAAGGCTTGGGTAAGCATTTGTAATTGTTAAAGTCTTTATCTGAACTGAATCCTGAAAATGAAGGCCAAAGATGTTCAATCAAACAATATCTATTGAAAAATACCAAAAAGTCCAAATTGAATCTTTATTTATATTAATTGAACTACTCTCATTTTCACTGTTATCTTTACAATGTTTCAGCCTATGCATCTTCTTCAAGTATTATTTGAACTGGGGAACTATCTTACAGCTTTGAACTTAACTCTTTATTTATTTCACAGGAGTTGACTGCCATATTCTATAAGTGTTATCAAGATCTTTTTCAATCTATAAGGATCATTTTAAAAGTAATGCCTCCTATTTTTTTATTCCACCTGAATGGATCAGAGAAAATACCAAATTGCTATGTTATGATGACTAAACTTATGCATTCATGATCTGAAAGTTTCATCTTTCTGTTGACAATCGATAATTGAAAAAAACAGCTTCTAGAAGGAATGGTCCAATTTAAACTAAATTTTACACACTCTTACAGCCTAACATTGAAAGAATTGTTTAAAAGTTTCATGACAACCTAATTTGCCAATTTTTGGTCTAGGGATTTAAAATATTTGATATATAGGATATTCAGACCTGTGGAACAACTTCGATTTTGTTTTAAGTCTGAAAAATAGCTACTAAGGGATTAAACGCGACCACCAAGCAAGGCTGGGCAATATTGCTAGTATATATATAATTGATATAGTACAATGTGTATGAAAACCTTTACAATGTTTATTTCAATTCTTATAAACTTACTGAATTTCAATATCATTTCAATACAGTAAATCAATAATAACCTATTTTATTCTATCTTACCAACTATTTTTGCATATTATGAATTCAGGATTATTTGCCATTATCTATACTAAAGTATTCATTCAAAATCCATCAAATAAGTTACTTCTATTGGCTGTACCCAAATATTGAAATATCTATTTCTAGTAAAGAGCAATTTTCAATTTTTCCCAGAACATACTGGTAATGATGCTAGCTGGTAATAGTTTGACCAATTTTTGATTCCAGCTTGCCGGGTCAATCTTCAAGATTTCCTCATGTCAACCTGACCTTATGTCAAGTTCTAGCAGATAAAAGTTGTTGAAATAAATCTCTAGGAGAATGAACCTATGAAATTGTTCAAGCAATAATACAATCTTTATTAGAATAATAAGGCTTTTAATAAATTTTAAAAACTTATTACTTCTATCTTGTCATGGCTAACAGAATGAGAATAATCTACTTTGTATATTCATAAAAGGTTAGTTTGAAATTCCGTACAAACTCCTGATTACAACATGAAAGTTCTGAAGTTTGATCACCTGAAAAGTCTGAAGGGTTCATTGGCAAAAATTTTGTGAAGATAATAATGATAAAGATGAGAACAGCAGACCAAAAATCTAATATACAGTCATCAAGCCTTATCTCAAAGATTCTGAAAAACAGTAGATTGGACAGTTTTCTAGGATACTCTCAATTTTCTATGTTTAATAAAAAAAATAACTTTTTACTATATGAAAATTAAAAGACATAGAAAACATGATTTAATGATTTGAAAATCTTCTTTTGTTCCATTCATGAATTAAATAAAAGCTAAGACAGTGGTGTCAAATAACTGTGCTTTAGTTATAATCTATAATGTATCAACAAACTAGTAATATTATGCCTATGAAAAATAAACTGATTTTAGAACCAATTAACCTAATTAACTGAATAATTAGCATCATAATAAACCCATGGACATTGAATAGGTTCAGCACTTTATATTGATTTTATAAAGAAGAAGCAGATTAATTATCTGATATCAGTTATATCATATTAACAATTAATCTAAGACCAGCCTTAAAGAAGAAGAATTGATTCCTTCTTTTTGGGCTTTGTGCTTAGCTCAAGGCCCAACAACTATATAATAGTAAAGCCAACCTTGAGGTAGCTAGGCTGGTTCCTTCAATTTGGACCATGTGTTGAACTCAGCACTTAATAACTACATAACAGTATAACAGTAGTTATGTGTGTATGTACAGCATACTGACAACTGACATTTGGAGGTTAAATTCATATGGTGAATTTCAAGGGAATAAAATATTAAAATTAAATAACTTGAATAAATATAATAATATTTTATTCCCTTGAGATTCACCATATGAATTTAACGTCCACATGTCTGTATGCTGTACATACACACATGCATATTATTTGGACTTCTACTCTCTTCTTCATTGTTATCTTCACAATGGATTATCTATTTCTATGAGATTAGTTTCGACCATTATATTTATTCAAATTGTTGGACTGTTATTAATTAATAACTAGGGCTATGATAATAGGCTTATATTAATGAACATTCTTGTCACAGACTTGGTTATTTTGTGGTTTTACCATTTCTTTTAATTTTGTAGTTATTAGTAATAACTACAGACTTAAAAGAAATGGTAAAATTGCAAAATAGTCAAGTAACAAGTAGGGCTATGGCAAGAATATTCTTTAATAAAAGAATATTGTCACAGCTCTATCAATATCTCACCCTACTTATACCCCTTGAGAATTGAGGAGGTATAAAATGCACTCAGTAGCATGTCAGATAGACAAACCTAGTCAGAATAAAGAGCAACAAATCTTACTACAAGTCTAACTTCAAGTTCTGTTTTACTACAATATATACATACTGTACTAATAATAACTCGCCTTATTTATTCCCCTTGACAATTGTGAAGGTATAAAAAGTACTCTGTAGCATCTGTCAGACAGAGTAAAGTGCAACAAAACTTACATACAAGTCTAACACCAAGTTCTTTTTTACTATTGTTATCACATATTTGAACATTTTTCTTTAAGCCAGTCAATTAAAAAATATCTTTTAATTTGTTTTACCTTACTTAAAAAATGCTGATTACTGATGCCAAAATAAAAAAAATGTGAAATTTTGTTAATAATTAGTTTTCTAAGATTTTTTTTCTAAGTTCCAGACAGGGCCGTGCTTAGGGCCCATGCAAAATCCACAGTTGTGGAGGAGGACGTAAGCTTGGCTTTACAATATTTTTTAAATAAAAGCTCACAGGGGCAGACTGAGAGTGTTATGGGCTCTTGGGCAGAAAATACAATGGGCCCACTTTCCCATTTTTTATAGTTGCCATATGTAGAGGCTGTGCATTAGGTGATCTGTGCATATTGGCTCAACTATGTTCAGTAGTCAGGTCAGCTACATCCATTAGACACATATGTGCAGCCAAAGTGGAGTTACCTGAGTTAGAATGCATGTATAAGAGTGTATTACAAGGACGTTCTTGATATTTTATGGGCATCCGGGTGGGCTCCTTTGCAGTGCAAGGCTCCTTTGCAGTACTGGCCCCTTGGGCATGGTCCAATTAACTGATGGTGCAGTCTGCCCCAGAAAGCCCATAACGTGGATATGGTTCTAATTTTTTTTTCTGTGTTCGCAATGTAAATGTTTTAAGGGATTTAAATTCACAACTTAAAAGCATTGAAATAAAAAAAATTTCTGAATAATTGTGATGACTAAGAAAGCTTAATTTTGTTTGCAATGTTTTTATGCTTTTTCAATCCTTTTTTTAAAAGATTATTATTCACAAATAAAGTTCTTATTTGTATATTTAGTTTAACTTTGTAGATGTGAGCCTGCTCTTTAATTATTTTTTTAAATTTACTTAAAATGCAGCATTGTAAAAAATGTTAATTTTACTATTTCATCAGCATTTTTAGTTTATAACCATTAATTTATATAAGCTAATGCTGTTTATATTTTTATACTGTGCTTTTTTATTATTTGTAATATGTTATCTGTACACCTATAGTTAAGTTTAAGTGTCTATTAAATACTTTATGTAGTTTGCTTGAGCTGAGGGAAGTATTTGTCTATTAAATTGAGAAATGTTTTTTCTATGTTGTTTGTGGCATTTCTGTTGTAAGTGGGGTTGAAGCAAATGATGTTTTTGTTTCGTTTTTTTTAATCCTGTTTGGGTTGTATATTTATCTTTCATTGAATCTACTGTTTTCCATTGCTGTTTCCTTGTCTCTAACTGTTCGTTCGCTATGGACTCTGAAACGGCTGAACCAATTTTCTTAAAAATTTATACAGATCTACTTCACGTGTCTGAGAGTGTTCTTAGCTAGGTTTTTTCTGGAATACCTGCAATAATTATTGATAACCCCAAAAATCAGATTCTAGAAAGAAGAGTGTGGCTGCGATTATGAGAAAAAACGTAAAAATTGCCATTATGAACACATAACTGTGTCATGGGCCAGTCGTTAGTTTGTTTCGCATGACATGCTCTATAAGTTTAAATATCACTTGGGGCTTTGAATGGAAACTACATTGCATGTCACTGATAAGATACAAAAGATTGAAACCACTGTTATAAGTTATGTAAGATTTTACGTTGAATCATAACATTATAATTTTATTTAAATATATATATATATATATATATATATATATATACTATCTAAA
>JAYKTE010090163.1:0-14015 GCA_036873565.1 Xipholeptos notoides
CGAGAACAGTCATTTTTGATAAACGTTCTTTTTTGTCCACAATTATTATTTTTTATTAACACAATATGCACTATTTAATCCACATCAACCATTTTAGGTCATTTAATGCCTAGAACATTCATTTTTGATAAACGTTATTTTTTTTTTCACACTTAGTTTTTTGGAATAACACTGTATGCACTATTTATTCCATAGCTGGAGGGAAGGTGGGTATTCATACCTTTCCCAAGGGTATTAGTTCGAATATGAACGCAAACGGAAGGAAATATTATTGGAAAAGGTACATAGATTTATTGATTTCATAATTACCTAATTACTAGAAGATTTACCCAGCGGTAAACCGGTACATTCACTTTCAGCTGCTTCGGGCAGATGAGGCTCGTTTACTTGTGAGAGTAACTCTTATAAGTGAAGGGAAACACTGATTAAAAATGCCCGGGGATATAATGGGCACATAAAATGGCCTTGTGCCTAACTTATGTTGGTGCTTGACCAAGTAAATATATCTTTTTTGTTTTTGGATTTCAACCATGGTCGGGTGTTGGAAATAACAAGAGAGACTTTTGTGCACCATAGTGCATAAACTATACTGGTTGTTTCAAAAGTATTGCTTCCTATGTTTTTAACCAAGCAACATCTACCGGTGCCAGTTGAACATTTATGAAGCTGATGCAGTTCATCTCAGCACAGTTAGGAGATGGTTTTACTGATTTCAAAGTGGTGTCAGAGATGTGAGTGACAAAGCGTACTCCAGACTGCTTTATTCATTGCTGGCAAAAGTGTATTGAGAATCGTGATGATTATGTAGAAAAATAAATTCTGGAGCACAAAAGGTAGTTCGTTTTAATCATACGACTCCCCACTTCATAGCTCTTCAAATTAAAAAAAATAGGTAGCATTACTTTTGGAACAATGCTCGTATAATCAAAATATTTGTCTTTGAGCATATTTTCAGATAATTTTATATATCAAAATACTTTAAAGTAGATCAAAACTTCACCCAAAATGAAAAAAAAAGTTTTCTCTTTGATGATTGATTTTGAAGCTTCAAGAATCATTTCAAATAGAAATGACTTTTAAGTTTTTATTTTGTGAGCTTATTTAATTTTAAATTCATAATTTATATATTTTCATATTTTTTCAGACAAAAAAATAACTGTTCTAATTCTTTGAGATTTAGAAAAAATCCATATATTCCTTCATAATTTAATTAGGAAAAAATGTATCTTTCAAACCACGGGTCCATATAGTCTAAAAAAAAAGAAGCTTTCTTATGATTCGGTTTTCAATGGTCAATTGTGAATTATAAACAGAAAAAATATCCACAATTAAACCTATTTTCTACTAAAATTTATGAAACATGATTGACATTTCGTTGCACTTTTTTTTATATTAGAATAATTCCCATCTATTAAAAAATTTTATGAGTATATATATATATATTATTATTAGGGCAACTTAATTAGTTAAGGGAAAAAACCACGAAAGATTTTAAACAGAGTTATTTCCCTTGAACCATTTCAATAAATCTAAATTAGTGGGTATTCAATTTGTTTTGAGACACAAAACGGTATAATAAAAATCATAATATGGTCAGGACTTCTTTGATAAGTAACAATATTTATCAGTTGTAGTGAAGAATAATAAAAAAAAAGGCGAGACAAAATTTCAATTTGTTTTGACAATGAGTGGTATCATCTTATATGAAAATGGTTTGCATTAACAATTGCAAAAATATCTTTGATCAATTCCAAATGTGTGAGAAATGATTTCTACAATAAACAGGGAAAACAGGACCGTGCAAACAGGTATTTCATTTTAAATGAACGGCTCCTGCAATAGCTATGCATGCGCAAAGATTTACATTGGTTTATTTACTCAACTAAATTTCTTTCATTTTCTTCAAGGACAATTGATACACACTTTTATTTGTGCATGTAGAGTTAGGGTCATGTTGAATGGTGTGTTTAAAAAAAAGGACTTTGAGATTAAATAAACCAATAAAAATCTTCCTTGCATGAACCATTCATTTAAAAAAAGTTTGTGTGTGCATGGTCCCATTTCCCCTGGGAGTACCTAAAAAGACATTGAAAATTCTTACTTTTAGGAAAATGCATTAGAAATAATTTTATTATAAAAATGCAGTGGAAATGATTTTTACAATGAAAATGCCTTGGAAATGATTTTTTACTTTGAAAATGTTTTTTAGTAAAAAATACATTGGAAATTATTTTTTACAATGAAAAGATATTAGGAATAATTTTTACTATGAAAATGGTTTTATTATAAAGATGCATTGGAAATGATCTTCACTATGAAAATGCATTAGAAATGATTGTTATTATACAAATGCATTGGAAATGATTTTCCTATAAAAAATACATTAGAAATGGTTTTTATAATATAAATGCATTGGAAATTATTTTACTAGATAAATGTATTACAGGCTATCCTGAAAGTCAAGGCACATAACAAAAACTCTATATTTTCAATGAAATATGTTGAACATTTTCAGTAGAAATATTCACCAATAATATTTTTAAAATGAATTCTATAATTTTTGATGCACAGATGAACTTTGGTATATTACTTTGATAATCTGCATTATTATTAATTTTAATGTATCCATTTATTCAATCATTATGTCCTTAATTAAGAGTATTTTATTCCAGATGTCCTCCTTTTTCATGCCTCAAACAAGGAAATAAAATATTTCAGACCTACTCAACATCACTGTATCTTTTAATCGAGTGAGGGAAAATTTCACACAGCCAATCTCTCATAAAACTATAGTTATTGAGATTTTTTGTGTCCAGATCTTTAATGCAGTTTAAATAATACAGAAATTGTTACTGAGGCAATCTCATTTAAAATTATATTTGAGATTTTCTTCTTGTCCAGACTTTTGTGACACCCTGTATATCAGGGAAACATTCACAATAGTTATCTATATATCTATAAAAGTGACATTGTTTGTCCGAGGAATTGTCTCTACCAAACTACTCTGCCAATGTTGGATCTAGAGACTTGAAATTTGATACATTGGGTATTTGTACCTGTGAAATTTGTACTTAGTTTTGAGCCAGAAAAATAGTTTTTAAGGGGTTATACTTGAAAAATTAGACCATTGCAGGCCTATAGCATCTGCTATATGGGGCTATGTTGTTCATTATAACTTCAGTTTACTAGAATAATTTTCAGCTTTCAAAAAATTACAGTAGTTTTTAGAGAGAAAAAATATCTTAGAATTGCAAAAAATGCAGTTCAAAATAAGCACAAAAGGAGAATTAAAGCAACCTAAAAGCAAGGTCTCTTATAAAATTCACAAAGCAAATCTTTTATAGAATGAAAGTTATTGAGATTTCCCACAGGAAAAAGCCTACTAATTTGAGATGAATTAAAATTGAAAATAAGATTGAAGACAATTTTGAGGAATGTTTTTATCTTTTTTTTAATCAAAGTTTTTTTTACCACATTTAATATGATTATACTTGGTTGAACACCAAACCAAGTTATGCACAAGGTGAGTTTTACATGCTCATTACATTCCTTGACTTTTGGAATCAGTGTTGTCCTTCACCTAGATGAGTTACTCTCCTTGGGTTGACAGGCCTCAGGTTTTGGAATCAGTGCTATCCCTTTAGTTAGATGAGTAACTCTCATTGAGTTAATGAGCCTGATCTGCCAAAGGCAGCTGAAAATGAATGTAATGGGATTGAATGGGATTTGAACTTGTATAATACAATTCCAGAGTTAAATCTTTTATCACTCCTCCACCCTTCCTGACTATTTACTTACCGCATTTAATATAAACACTAGAATCTTCCGAAAGTTGGCTGAGGAATGGTGAGTATTCTAATGGAGTTCGTCTTACATAATTCTTTATTCGTTTCTTTGCTTGCATTATCTGTTTCACCGTAAGTGGGATATGTTTTTGGTGAATCAGGTCCTCATCTGCAAAATGAAAATATCAAATAATTTAGAACCAATGAACTAGATATTAAAGAATTATATTATATCAATTCCAACAGGTGATCTTTGCAGTGACAATCTGGGATACAACTCCTTTTACAAGTAAGGTATAGCACATTGCTTTAGAAACTAATACTCACCATAAAAGTATACATATATGCCAAAAACCTTCATTTGCACAGATATAGTTAGTTGTAAGCACCTAAACTGGTTAATCAAAACTGAATATTTGTTGGCCATCCAAATCAATTCCAGATGAACCAATCAAGACAAGCATTCTCTGGAACCTACTCATTCTCTATATAAACCCTAGAGGTTTTCCTAAGCCATACAGAGAGACTATGAAATACCCAACATGCGTCTTGCACATATCTCATTTTTTCTTTCTCAAGTCTACATTATGCTCCATGTGAGCTTAGCTCATAATTCATAATTCACCTGTGGCTGCTAACTAACCTACAGACCCACTTCACCACTCTCTCTCTTTTATATTTCCCACTCACTTGAACATTTTTACCAATTTGTATTTCTCTCTTCACATAAATAAACATAAGTTTATTTTTTATATATGTGGTGCCGTTATTTTCTTTTCTTCAGCATGAAATTAATTCTGATACAAAGGCATTTATCTATAGTTCTTTCTTTGGCCGAATTGTTTTAAAAAATCAGAACTCAGTTGGCTATTAGCAAGATATTCCTCTAGGAAACACCTTTCTTTTTCTTGATATAAAGGGAGAGAGATAATGGTTTATTGCTTGGGGTCTGGGCGGTCGGTGGTCTTTATAAAGGAAATGCAAGGGAGGAGGAGGACATCAATTTTTTAAGCTGCTGGTTTACGATTTCTTTTTTTTTTTAAGCCACAGGAGGTATACAAAAGTACAAAACTGTTTCTGTGTCTTGCCTCTTTTCTTGGTATAAAATATAGAAAAAATTAACAAAAAATCGTTATGAAAATGTTCATGAATTATTAATTTGATGAACCTTTAATAAATTTTTAGTTTAATATTTGTTTTCGCTCCCTACTTTTCATTCTTTTTGGATACGAGCAACAACACATTTGGCGGCAAAAAAGTAGCTAACGACGCCATCATGACTGCCAATATTAGAGAGAAAATAAAAAACAATTATCACCCAGGACACACACAATGAACAATAAATTACAATAACACGACAGAAAAACATTATTAAAACAATAAAATAAACATCTAACAACCCTCGTCTTTGAATATCGAATTAATTGATATTTAAAGCCAGCAACGGACAGGACAGCATACAGCAATAGACTAGACAGAAAAGAAAAGAAGCATATTCTAAAAATGGGGGAAAAAATAACGAAGGAAATATCGTTAATGTTGAATTAAATTGATTTTATTGAGACTTTCGGAAATCAGTGATATTGACATTTTGATTGACAGGTCTTCAACATTCGCACGGGAGGGAGGGGAGAATAGAGAATTTTGCTAAAAAAACCGATAAAAAAGTTTTTCAACTTAAAACAAAGAAACTCTATTTAATCATCATTTTAGCTTTTATCAATAAACTGAGAGTCAAAGTTACTTTGGTTAAAGTGGCCAAACGCTATCGGGGACAGAGCGTAAAAATATTCCAAGGAATCATTTTTAGGGAAATATTTTCTATCTTCAATTTATCCCTATAAAACGAATATTTATGGCTAAAAGCATCATTTGTCGTCCCCTCACCATCATTCAATTTGTAGTGATGAACTCTTCTAGACTTAAACAATAACCTCTTCCTTCAATTAATTCGGTTATATTAATATTTTATGAATAAATCCTTAGTTTCAGATTTTGTTCTGTTATTTTAGTTGAAATTGGATTTTTTTTGCGTTGTAGTCAGTTGGGTGGCCAGTGGCCACTATTCTAGACTTTAACCCTCATTTACTTCTTTCATAAAGTTTATTGCTTGAATAAATCCTTAGTTTCAATATTTTGTTGTTTTCGTTCTGTTGATTATTTTAGTCGCTGTGTGTGGACTGTGGCGTTGTTCACGCCGTTCCGTCGGCATGAAATGTGCGTGTGGTGAAGGGAACATTTTTTGCGTGTTCACAATTTCTGTGCTATCACCAGTAAAGTGAGCGTTACCATTAAACTTTAACCAGATACTTTAATTTTAGAATCTTAAAAGTCGAAAAACTCATTGTAGATTTTTTTAACGGAGATATGGTTATTGTTGTTACAGTCGCGCTCGCCCGCCAAGCCATTGAAAAAAAAGAAATAATAGATTCAATAAGAATTTTGGGGATGATGGAAAAAGCTGTTAGAATAATCACTGACACAGACACATTGACACACACACACACTACGTATACTCACTCAGTCACTCACTACTATTTACTGGCTCCACCACGTCACGCCACACCACCAACAACCACTACTCAGACTATTATTTTCGGCCAAAGTCTCACCAGTCACTAGTTGCCAGATTCTTTTAGGCAAAACTATTGTCATTATATTAATAAAAAATAGCCATTTTTAGCCACTTTGAAAAAAATATTTTTTTAAGTACAAGGTTAACAAAACATGCATGTTGTGCAAAAAACACTCACTGTAACTTAATGTCAAAGTTTGCACATAGATATATATACAGACTTTAGAACTTTTAAATTCTAAGATGGTTGGTTGCACTCACTTTTTTTCCACACATGAGTGCGCGCGCACATACGCGCCACAACACACCATCAAATTATGTTTCCTGAAACTAGAAATAGAACAATTACAAAGCTTACAAGAGACAGATGGCTAACTTCTGGAAAATATTTTTAGCCTCATTGCTTACAAATTAGCCACAATGGCTAAAATTAGCCACATATGGCAAGAAGCGGCAAGCCTGCCGACACTGGGACTGACTGGCGACAAACAACGCAAATTTATCCCATTGCAAAAAAACAGAACAAAACTGGACGCTCTATGGTTGGGTCTGCTATCTTGCTGTTAACTGAGCTGCTTAGCAGCAGTTTAAAAAATAATTTAGTTTGGAGTGAAATGTATACAATTAGGGTTTAACCCTAACCCGAATTAACTCTAAACATTTTAGCGTTCCTTTTCCCAACAACGCCCGTAAAAATATCATCCCTGCTAATTTATCCTAAACCCCAACAAAATTTATTTCGTATCATAAAATAAAAAGTTAAACTAAGCAGTGACACCACCTAATGTTCAGTTTTTTTAGTCACTACGGAATGGAAACTATTTTAGACTTTAGTTACTTTTAATTTAATTTTGAAAGAAAAACCGGTTTTGGACAGCCAGCCAACACAACAACATAACTAACCATTAAACAAAAAACAAAGAGAACAAATGAATAAACAAGGTACCTGACATGTTTAAATCCAAGTTAAGCAGAGAAAGAATAAAATTTTTAGCTTAAACTTTATAAAAGAAAAAGAAAGATCGGAGGCTTCGAAGTTGATTATTTTAATAACGTGCAATAATGGATGCCATTTCTGATATGAAAGTGAGGCTGGTTTAGCAAACTAATTTTTGTTCGCTCACACATTGTGACAGTGGAAAGTGTGTTACTGTCGATGTATGTATATGAGATACCACGGATGTTCGTGTTCATACGGGAGTAAAGGTGAGGTGCATCATGTGTAGGTGTTGGTGGTCTGGCGTGTGTGGGCTTTATCTTTTTAAGTTCGTAAGATAAATATTTTTTAAAAGCATTTTTTTGTCCAAAAGCGATAAAGAGAAGGCTGAAAGAATAAAAGTTGATAATGATTTTCATTTACATTTATTTATCAAGTGTGAGTAGTTTTCAACGAGTACACATTATTACACATGGACATGGTCAGTGTGGACTTTTGGACTAGTGTGGAGTGGAGGGTAGTAGTGTGTCTGCTGTGTGTGCGGTGGTACTACTTAACTTGTGCTGTATGTGGTGTGGTGGTTGGGTTTAGTTTGTGTTACTGTTACTCTTTTTTGATATTCAGGTCCCGTGCAGGCCAGACCTTGCAATTGCGGCGGGGGTGTGGGGTGCAAGTTCCTTAGGGACTGCTCTTGCTTGCTCTACGCTTCTTCACTCATCTATTGTAATGAAAAAAAAAATTAACAGAATAATTATTTACTGGAAAATTACTTGTATGTTGGAAATCTATATCCATCATCATCAACCAACCAGTTTCTCTCTCTCTCTCTCTCTATCTTTAATAGAAAACTCTCGTGTGTTTGGGGGTAAGTTACATTTTGTGAGCAGGGGCTGCGTTGCTAAGCACGGCAGCAGTCAATAACCGGCAGTGCATGCACCTGGCCCATGCACTGCAGTGCAACGTGCAACACAATGCAATAATAAACTGACTGCACCAGCACCACAGTAGTCGCAGACTGTACTGTCTCGAACTGTCGCGGTCGGTGCACACTCCACACCCATTTTTACTGTTAAATTTTAACAAATGCTCATTCTATGACTATGAATGTTGGGCGAACCCTAACCCTATTTAGATATTTTTCAATTTTTTTACTGTACTACTAAAACTCTAAGAATTATGCCATTTAGAATTCTCATTAAAATATTAGTTTTACAATATTTGATTGTAAACTTTAACGAAAAGTAATTCTAAGTGATATATCACATACGGAAATAACAATTATCTCGTCAGACCGTTTTTTTTTTCAAATCCAATTATTTTTCAATAATATTTTTCCCCTCTGCCACAAAACTAGCAGAAATCGTGTAAATTACACGAAATGATATTTTCAATACTAATTATCTTGTTCCTAACCTATACATGTTTGAATAAAATGTGATAAGATTTGACTAAAAAATGAAACAACTTACAAAATTTCTTTATATACAATATATTTGAAACTGTAAACAGACATCTTTTTGTTTTGAAAATTTTTGGAAAGGAAATGATTTTAATGATTTTTAAACGATAAAGATTGGCTTTAAACGGAGGTAAGGTTATTGCTTTTGGTGTAAGCGTGACACAGAAAATAACACACACGCTATCCTATTAATATATAGATTATTTTTGAGAGCAAGGAAAGAAAGAGTGATTAATTAATTTTTTTTATCAATTACGTATATGATTTTTTTCTTTTATAAAACAAAATCGGAATTTATTCTGCTAATAGATTCGGTATGGATTTCAAAAGATGAGAAAGACTACTCTGAATGCAGTTATGAAGCGTTATTGCTTTTTATATTTGTTAAATTAAAGAACATTTAAGAGAGAGAAAGAAGGTAGAAGAGATAGATAGAAAGAGATAGATAGAGAGAGAGATAGAGAGATAGATAGATAGAGAGAGAGAGAGAGAGAGAGAGAGAGAGAGAGAGGGGTGGGAGAACAAAAGAATATTGAAAGAGCGCTTGAAAATACATTCATCGAATTGCATTGGCATTGATCGTGTGACCGGAAGTAATTCATGGATTAGGATTCATATCCGAATTATTTGACAAAAGAAAATTAAACAAATGAAAAAAGAAACATGAATTAAAAAAAAAATCAATGAAAATTCTTGAAAACTCATGCTTGATCGGTTGAGTTTCGTTTTCTGACGGCACATCAACTTTTTAACGGGGCATTTACAGCCGTTGATAAACACTTTTGGTAAACATGAAATTTTACTAGCATTGGTTGAGCGATTGGACCTTAGATCGGAGAGAATAAAGGGAATTCATATTCCGGTTCGTTCCAAAAGTAATGCTTCCTATATTTTAAAGCTATTTACTAAAGGTGAAGAGCTACGAAGACGGTAGTGGTACCATTAAAACGAGTGGCCTTTAGTGTCCCAGAATTTTTTTTTTACACATTCTCCACCATTCTCAATGCACCTTTACCAGCGATGAATGAGGCGTCGATTTTCTCGCCCGAAGCTCTTCGTCACTCTGTCGTCACTCTGAAATCGATGAACCCATTTCCTAACCGAAGGAAAAAAATCTAGAGTGATACAGACCTTTGGGCCCACAGCTAATAAGTTCCATGGATAACTTGGTAGATGGCGTCAAAGGGTTTAACCTAAAACCTTTGTGGGTTACAGCATTGTTCAAAATCTACAATTTCCTACACAGACGAAGACCATAAATGATCAGTGGCGCCTGTCTTAACACGTCAATGTGACTGGTAGCTATTTGACAACCTTTTACCTGCTGTAATTCAAGAGCTCTATAGATCAAAAATTAACCACAGACCATAATTGATCCACCTCCGCTGTGTCTTTTGTATTACTGAAAAACTGTCTGGCCAATTAAAATAGAATTTTCTTCTTTTCTGTAAGCAACACTCTCTTCCATTTACCCACATCCCAAATCTAATAATCGAAAGCAAATTGTAAATGGGAGCTTTTATGGTAATGAAACAAGCAGCTATTTCACAATCTTAACCCCTCTTTTTAAGTGCAGTTAAATTGTTTAAGAGTTGTATTCAGAATCTGTATTCACTTTTATTTGATTTAAGGTTAGGCCTGACCCTCCTTGCACAATCTGTGTCTAAATATGGTGAGTTAATTTTAGAGCAACTGACTGTTCTTTTTTTTAAATTTTTTCTTTAAATGTTCTTTTTTAAAAAAATCCAGATTTTTAATGAAGTTAGCAATGACTGTTCTGTTGCAATGATCAGTTGTAAAAAGACCATGTCTTTGAAGTTTAACGAGCTAACTCCGTTTGAAACCCGAGTCAAAATCTAAGAACTTGACACAAAAATTTAAAAATGAATTATACAATTTTTTGTTTAATCAAAATATATTTACTAAACCTATACGAGGGTCGTGCCAAATGTATTTTTTATTTTACATTCGAACCATTATTTCGTCCTGAAAATGTGCCACCTATCAAACACAGTCATTATTAGGGCTGTGATAATAAGATTTTATTGAAGGATATTCTTGTCACAGAGTTGATTGTTTTGCGATTTTACCATTCCTTTTTATTCTATAGTTATCAGTAATAACTAGAGAATTAAAAGAAATAATAAAATAGCAAAAAATCGAGTAAGGAGTAGAGCTATGACAAAAAATATTCTTTGACAAAAGAATATTGTCACAGCCCTTGTCATTATACAACAACGAAAAACAACTGTTTTTAACCCACCTTTAACTGTTTTCAAACAACTATTCATCAAAAATTCCTTAAATGAGCTTATAAACAAATCTCTTCTTCAAATTGCCACTAATGGAATCAATGAATGTTGAGCCCATCCCATGACAGCTTCGTTTCGCGAGTAAATGGCAGATGGTAGCCATTTTAAAGGTAATTTTCTTTTTTTTTCTTTATTAAAGAGCGTCTCTTTATGCAATAATTCCCGCTTTCTAATCAGCGTAAAAGGATCAACGAGAAAGACACGTGACATGTTTCCTTATTGATGGCCGGCCTTGAAATTTGTGAATGTTTTGTAATCTGTTTGAGAAAGCAGAAATTTCATCCATTGTTGAATTGAATCTTAAAATATCCCTTGGGAATGAACCATCATAAAAATTTAAAATACTTCCATTCAACGTCTTTTTTGTTAAAAAAAAATTTTTTTTTAGTTGAGATGTAAAATATTTTTTATTTTATTTTCTCTTCTCTTCCTTTGTTTCTTTTCCTCTTCTTTCCATTTTTTAGGGGCTAAGATGTAAAATATTTTTCTTTTCTTTCCTCTTTTTCTTTTCTTTTCTTTCCTTTCCTTTCTTTTCATTTTTTTTGTTGGACTAAGATATAAAACTTGTATAACTATTTTTCGGACGGCTGTCCTCATCCTTGTTATTGCTGTCTTCACAACGTTTCGGTCGATGAACCCTTCTGCCGTCTTTAAGTGACCGAACTTGGGAACCTTCTTGTCGTAATCGGGAATGACAGAATTTCGAACTTAACCCTTTATTCATACTATGGGGGTAGCCTGTTCTCGTTCTCTTAACCATGTAGAGTGTTGAATTTTTGGAATCTTGGTGACTACTGCCTTATGTGGAAATGAAACCTTCGTCTTCGGCTAATGCTCACTTTTGAACGGTTGATAATCAACGTCTTTATTTGTTGCGCCATGGGCCCAGAGAGAGGGGAAACGACCCAATAACAAGGATGAGGACAGCAGTCCGAAAAATAGTTATACAAATTATCAAGCCTCATTCCAAGGATTCCAAAAAACCTGAGATATAAAATATCTTAATTTTCTTTTTTCTTCTCTTCCTTTCTTCCTCTCTTTTTCATTTTTTTTTTTTTGGCTGGGATGTAAAATATTCTAATTTTCTTTCCTCTCCTCTTCTTTCTTTTTTCTTTTCTTTCTTTTTGTGGGGCTGAGATATAAAATATCTTAATTTTCTTTTTTCTTTTCTTCTCTTCCTTTCCTTTCTTTTTTTGCATTTTTTTTTTTTGCTGAAATGTAAAATATCTTAATTTTGTTTTTCTTCTCTTTCTTTTGTTTTTCTTCTCTTTCTTTTGTTTTTCTTCTATTTCTTTTCTTTTTATTTTCATTTCTTTCTTCCTTTCTTTCGTCTCGCTTTTTAAATCTCTTTATTAGTTCAACGAACTATATATTTCTCGGTCTCTTCCTTTCCCTATTATTTCAGTTTCGCCCGGATTTAAAGGATTATGTCGCTTTCATTTTCACCGTCTCATTAAATTTGTATTAATTAATAAATGGCTATTATTGACGGATGATCAATCAATAATATATATTTAATGAATAAACAGAGTATTTGTCAGTCTTATTGATTAAATATTGATTTCTATTGAATCATGATTTTAAGTTCATTATTACCATTATTTGAATTATTTGGATTTTTAATCTAATCTTTATCGTAATATTCCTTGCATTTCTTTATCTGTTTGAATTTCTGAGATAAGGTTTGATAATTAGAATTACTTAAATTATTCGGACTTATATTTTCACCATTATTTTTATATAGCAGCGTTTCTTTATCATTCTAAATATTTGTTTAAGGCTTATGCATCACTCAGTATTACTTAGGTTATTCAGACCTTTATTTTAATCTGTATTCTTTTATACATAATGCTTCTTTATTTGTTTATATTTTTGAAACATGCCTTGATATTTAGATTATTCAGACTTTTATTCATCTATTGCTTGTTATACGCATAATCTACCTTTATTTTCTATTTGTCTGTTACAAATGATTAAGAAAAAAAAATCCAAAACACAAACAGGAATACCAGGTACGGTACCAGGTTGATTGGCGGTTCTTGGCATCAGCAGCCGAACCCATTAAGGATTCTAACCGGAAAACATGCCCACTTTCCTCAATGCACCTATCCTCTCACATTAATAGACTAGGCTAGCTGCTAAGCGGCTACAAAAAAATCCCAGAGTAGAGTTACCCCCTTAGGCGAGGACTCGGTGTCTCAGAATACTCTGAGATTGCGAAAAACTACAAGAAGACTGATTGAAACGTGAACAGATAAGAAGAGGTCTCCCTGCTCAACAACAACAACAACAACAACAACAACAACAACAACAACATTTATTGTAAATAAATAGATAAATAGATAGATAAATAATCATTTCATTTATTGTAATTATTATATAACCTAAAAACTTGTTTTTATGCTTAATCTTATAACTCGCCTTTAAGTATAATTATAATTTGTATCATGATATTTGAATTTTAATTATTTATATTATTATTGTTTTTGCTTTTTTCAGATTCTGTATATCTGCTCACCACCACCACCACCACCACGAACAACAACAACAACAACAACAATAACAACAACAAGAACAACAACAACAACAACAACAACAACAACAACAACAAGAAAACAGCAACATCCACGTGTAACTGCCAAACCAAAATCCGAATGCCCTTTAAACGGAAACAAAATTTCAGGTCATAACGTATAAGTTCAGTCATGATAATAATGCAATTTGCAATGCCCTCTGATCCATTCGGGTAGAATGAAAAAGAAAAAAATATATAGGAGACCTCACTTTTAGAACGACCCTCGTAAATAAGTGAAAGAATTATTATGTCAATCTATTATTTAATAATCATTTCAGGGAAGTCGATTTGGGCAAATCGGTAGGCAGTCGGACCTCGGAATCGTAGTACGTGAGTTCGAATCCCAGTTGTTCCGTTTGCGTTCATATTCGT
>JAYKTE010090274.1:0-14010 GCA_036873565.1 Xipholeptos notoides
GTTGGGAACAAAGCTAGCCAAATTTTCAGCATCCAATATATGGATTAAGATTGAAATAACAAATTAATTAATGAAACCAAATTTTGGCTGGGAAAAGTTGCAAAAAAAAAAAAAATGATTTTATAGACAATTTTCTCAAAAAATGACGCCCACCCCTCTTACCGGCCATTAAAAGAGTTTTTATTTTATTTTTTTTTCCTGGAGACAACATGGTTTCTCTAGAGATTGCTTTGATTTCCTCCTATATCTATATCTGGTACTACAAAAGTTATTTTGTATTTATTGTTTTACTAATCAGACGCTCATCAAAAGTTGGAATTAAAGAGTGGTGTGCTAATTGGTGTTCCTGTGTCTGAAGAATTTTCTTTCCTTGGAGAAAAAATTGAAACAGCCATTAAAAAAGCTGAAAATGAAGCGAAGTAAGTAAAATCCCTTTTTAGTTATTTTTTCGAAATCCTTGAGATGAGGTATGATGAGTTCTAAAAGTAATAATTGGACAATTTTCCTCATTTTCTTTCTCACAATTTTTGACCGAATCAACCTTCGGCCTTCCTCAGGTGTCCTAAATCGACTTATATTGTGTTTTGGGATCTATCTTTTTTATCTATCTTGTTTTGAAATTTAGTGTTTTAACAAAAAAATTTTTTTTTTTTTTTTTGTCGCCAAGCTTTTCTTTTTTCAGTAAGCTCCTCGCTTACATGGATGAGGAAAGTAGTTTGATTAATACGTTTAGAACCGTTTTTAGATATTTTTCTTTTTATTTAACCAGATTGATTTTGATGGTTTTATGAAAAATTTTAAAAACTTTTAGGCTGTGGCCCCAAGCTTTATCATTCTAGATTTCTAATTCTGTGACCTATACTTTGGGTGGAAGGAAAAAAAATGGGGCAAACAAATGCTAATACTCCCTTGAACATCATATTATTTTTCCCTAGGCGCAGTTGTTGCTCATTTGTGAGAACTTAAAAACAACAATACAATCTTTTTTAATAAAACCATCATTGATGGAAGTGAATATTGTTGCAGTGAATAAAAAAAATCTGAGTTGTAATCAGTTCTGAACAAAAGCTTCAATACTGAACGCCTTTGTTTGGTTTAACCTCTTAACCAGCAATGCTGATTTAACTCGTCTTTACCCAAATTGTATTTTAAAACCAATGATGAAATATCTCAACAAAGATTTAATTTTTTAAATAGCATCAAATGGCTAGTTCTCTCGCTCTTTCTTAATCACTAATATTTCACATTTTGTAAAAATTTAAGATTGAAATACCAAATTAATTAAATCTCATCAAAAGACTAGTTCTCTTGCCCTTTCTTAATCACTAATAATAATATTCTACAATAAACATATAAAAAACCATTTGGCTAGAAACAAACATTTTTATCAGAAAATCTGATGGTTGTTAAGAGGTTAAATGAGTTGGGAGTATATTATGATTGACTATTATTAATTTTTTATTAGATTTGCCTAAAGTTTGTTCCTTTTAAATCTACACTTTTTGAATTTAAGAGTTTTTTTGTTTTTTTTTCAATCAATATTTAAAAAAAATATTTCCATCATGATGAGTTTTTTTATTTTTTCTAGAGATTGTAACATTCATGGAAAGGATATAACACCATTTATACTACAACGAGTTGCAAAACTGACCAAAGGAGCTTCTTTAGAATCTAGTATCCTTTATTAAGTCTGACAAAGAAATTGGTACATGGTTATCTTTTCTATAAGGTTTTCTTCCTATGATAATCTATGATAATCATTATCTATATAATAATACGCTTAGTCGCTCCGACCGTTATCATAGTAATTTCCCTTAGAATAAAAATGGAATATTCCAAAAGCCCAATTAGTTGAGCAAGTTATTTCAGTCGGACTTCGGAATTGTAGTACACAATTTCAAATCCCAGTCTTCTGTTTGTGTTCATATTCGGACTAATACCTTTGGGAAAGGTATGAATCCCCACATTTCCACCAGCTATAGGTTAAGTAGTGCATAATGTGCTATTAAAAAAACTAAGTGCGGACAAAAAAGTAACGTTTATCAAAAATGGTTGTTTTTGGCATTAAATGACTTAAAAATGGTTGATATGCCTTAAAACACAAACATCAAGTATTTATAGCCAATATTTATTTTTTGTTAATCCAGTACAAAATTTCTCTTATCTCTCTTTTTACTTATGAAATTATTTCCCGTTTATTTTTCCTTGACTCCATATTTTGATGTTGCCTTAATTTTAAACAATGCAAAAGTGGGCAGTGAAATTGCTTTTCAACTTAGCAAAATGCAACAATCCACAAGGGAGACAACTCACGTTGTTAAGAAGATAAAACCAGATAATAAAGTCGTAAGTACGCGAGTTTGAATCCCAGTCATTCGGTTTGCATTTATATTTGGACTAATACTCTTGGGAAAGGTATAAATAACCACACTCCCTCCAGCTATGGGTTAAATAGTGCATAATGTGCACAAAAAATAATGGTGATTGTTTTCTGCATTAGATGACCTAAAAAGTTTGATATGTCCTAAGAGACAGTATTTTGTGTTTTAGTGTTTGGTTCATAATTAAGACCTGTTGACATAAGATTAAAATTTTAAGTAAAAAAAAATACACCTCTGTTCTCAAAGAATCATTTATAAGGATTTGAAAATTGGAATCCTAGATGAAATTTTAAAAATTTCGGTAAAAAATGAATGACAGTAATAGATTTTTTTTTTCTTTTTCGTCTTAAATTATTTGGCCAAGTTAGAGGGTTGTATTTTTGATCTGAAATGGTTGCCTTGGTTACTAGATATTCATTCAGTGTATTATTATTTTCTTGTTTTTGAAATCATAACTTCTCTACTTTTTTGTGTTATAAAACTTTTTAAAATGAATTTAATTATTCCCTTTTGCTAAATTATAAATACACTTGTTGATTTTTAGTTACATGTTTTGGGTGTGTAGTATTGTTTAAAGTATTAAAATGACTTGCATTATTTAGACTATTCACACATTTGAAGTTTTCTATTGAATAATGTTTCTATGTCAAGCTTAACTGATGATGATTATAATATTGAATCAATTAAATATGAATTGTAGACAAAATGATTTGATTAACAAAACTGAATAACTTTAAACAAATAAAAAGTTTTCTATAATGATTTTTGAAAATGTTTTTCATTTTTTTAGGTTGTAATTGGTGGTACTCTACTTGATTTTTATGTAAGACTTGAAGAGGAGTTCAAGGTAATTATTATATTTTGGATTAAAGAAAAGAATTAATTTTCCCACTAACTCTCAGAATTAAAGCTAATTTGTCTAAAAAAAAACTTAAAAATTTTAATCTGTCACTGAATGACCTTGTAGTGGTTGATATGCTGTAAAACCCAAATAATCCATCAATCCATCCAGATAATAACCTAATTTATATGAAAAGCAGCAAAATCCTCATTGTTGTATTTTTCAGACTTTAAGACAGAAATTAAAATCCTTTAACATTATAGATGAGGAAAATAATCCGATTAGTACTTTTAGAATTAATAATAATTTTTATTTTTTATTTTAGCCACTGACTGATGGTAGAATGCTTCCTGGGACGTGCAGCCAGTCATTTGGTGGTGTTGGTTTCAATATTGCTAATTGCCTTGGAAAATTAGGCGTACCTACTCTCTTCATTTCAGCAGTTGGGCAGGATCCGATTGGTAATCAGTTCCTGCAAAGTATCAATCATATTGTGAGTTTGTTTTTCTTTTCTTTTATACACAACATGGCTCAAATTCATGATTTGATCAAGGAATACTGATTAACCCTTTTTGACTTGTAACAAAACTTTTAACAACAATTTTATAGAGGAATATGAATACAAGTGTATGTGAGACAGGTATAGAGAGAAGTAAAGAACAAAGAAGAGGATTTTGAGATAGAGGAGCAAGGGAGGTAATCATATAAGAAAAGAGTTATTGCCCTTACTTTCAATAATCATATTGTGAGTTTGTTTTTCTTTTCTACACAACATGGCTCAAATTCATGATCTGATCTGATCTTTTTAACTTTTAACAAAACAAAGAAAAACCTTATAAAGTAAATAACCTGATTATAAAATATGGGCTAGACATGTAGCACTTTTTCCTATTTTTATAAATCTTAGCATGGACAATCATTATATTACATACTGGCTATAGACTGATAAAAAACATTAAAAAGTAAAAACTTGTAGATAAATGGAACTTTGTCTGTGTGTGGGTTCATCCCCTATGGACTCTGCTGATTTTCTTGAAAATTCACACAGTTGTATAATATGCGTCTTGGAGTGTTCTTAGGTGTTGTTCTGGAATACCCCCAATAAGCATTGAAAAAAAAAATCTACTAGAAAGAAGAGCACCACTACGATTAAGATTTAAACCATAAAAATTGTGATTATGAATGCATAACTGTGTCGTAGGCCAGTTAATAGTGTTTTTTTTTGCATGGCTTTCAGGTTTCAATCCCACTTGCAGTTTGGAAAAGTAATAACATTGCATGTCACTGATAAGATCCAGTAAGCTGTCTAGCACTGTTATAAGTAAAGCAAGATTTTGTATTTAATCATAATGTTTAATCAGAATTTAATATATATATTTTTGGCCATACTTAAAATTTACTGAGTTGCACAGGCAATGCCAAACTATTCTGCTAGTTAATAATACTAACCACTCATCACAAAAAGTAAGATAAAAACAATTGAATGTTGAAACAATTTGATATATATGAGGACAAATTATTATTTTGATTTTATTTTTGATTATTCTTTTATATTTCTTTAATATTTTAATCTTGGCAGTTGTTTACTAAGTCATCCTTTCAAGTAACACAACACTTGCATAACTCAAGGATTCACTTTTAACTTGCACTGTTCACCACAACCACGTGCTTCATTTTCATATGTAAACAAACAGTACGTAGCTTCCTGCATCAGCAAACTTTTTTTTCAAAAATAACTTTTTAAATACGAAATTCAAGTTTTTCAAACAACAACCTTTTAAAGATTTTTTTCAAAAATAAGTTTTAAAATATGAAATTTAAGTTTTTGAAACAACAAACATTTTAACAGTACTACACTTATGCATAAACTAAACTAATTATCACATTTTGAACAGTGCAAGTGAAGTGTATTTTTTTTTAAATTGTTTTCTGTAAAGAAAAAAGTAAATTAAAAAAAAATTTGTATGTAAAAAGGTTTTCTATTGAAAAAAATTGAAGTTATTCTTTATTCTGTAAAAAAAAAAAAATTGAAAGCTCTGATTCAGGAAGCTATATGTACTGTTTGTTTACTTATGAAAATGAAACGTGGTCGTGGTGAAGTAATACAAGAGTTGCATTACCTGAAAGGACAGCTTAATAAACAACTGTCTTAATCTTTTTAGGATTTATCTGGAGTTCTTCAGATCCCTGGACTGTTAACAGCTTCATATTGTGGCTTCCTTCAACCCCATGGACATCTTCTCTTTGGAGTCGGAAGTTCTGCAATTCTAGAATCGATAACTGTTCAGCAGGTTTGTAGGATTGATATCACTTTTAATAACACCCCACATTCCAACTAACTATGGGTTAAATAGCCCATATTAAGTTATTCAAAACACTAAGTGTGGACAAAAAACTAACGTTTACCGAAAATGATCGTTCTTGGCATGAAATGACCTAAAAATAGTTGATATGCTGTAAAACACAAACAAAGAAAGAAACAACTATCCAGACAGTGCTGGGGTCTGTAAGATGTTTATTTTCCATCAATCCCAATGTCATGTAGTCTTCCTTTCAGGTCTTTTGGGATTGTTCTTAATGCTCTAATGATGACTGGTACTACTATGATTTTTAACATTCCATATTTTCCTCAGTTACTTAACTAATTCCTGATATTTACTGATTTTATTATTTTTTTAGATCGTGTTAATGGAGAATCATATAAAGGATGCCCCTTTGGTTTGTATTGATGCAAACCTGAATTCTGATGCTATTTTGGCTGTGTGTGAGTTGTGCCAAAAATATGAAATTCCCGGTAATTCATTTTTGTTAAACTTTGTATTTAAAAGTGTAGAAAGTGAGTCGAGGTTAACTTTATGATGGTGGTCGCATGAATAAAAAAATGCATGCGTGACTAGAAACTGAAAGCAAGGCTCATACTTGTTTCAGAACGAATGCTGATTTCAACGGTCCGCAGACGCTGAAAAAGTCAAGTCGCGGTTGAGACCAGTTAAGTATGCAAACAGAGATCTCTATGTTATTTGTCCCTCTTATGGCTATTTTTGTAGTAACAGCAGAGAAGAGGAGGAGGAAGAAGAAACAATACAAGAAGAGAAATTTAAGAAATAAAAGTTATTCTCTATTGATCTTCCAATAGAAAACTTTTAATCTAAAGGCAGAGGGAGAAAAAAAAAAAGAATCCTAATTATTATGTTATCTATTTTATTAGAATTTTCAATCAGGTAAATTGAATTTTGTCTCCCATTTTAGATAGTTTCAAATTTTTGCTGAAAATATCTAAGAAAAAAGTTTTAAAAGTTTAGTCTATTTTTTTTAGAATTCTTTGAGATGAGGCTTCATAATTTGCATATCCATTTTTTTTAAACAGTTATCCTTATTTTTATAGTTGTTTTCACCAGGTTTTAGCCAACTAATCTGTACAGACCTGACTAGAAACAATAAGTGGATTTGTAAGTTCTGAAAATCCAGCCATGATTGCCCCTCCCTTTGGGCCTGTTGCACAGCAGATAGAGGCATTAGAGTCTCTACAGTTCTGGGTGAACATTGTCTAAAGATTGGTATGGTTTCAATTCTACCCAAAAGCAGTAATTACTGGGGATATATTTTCAAGCCTCAACATTCCTACCAATAATACCAAGTTAATACACTTGAAGAAGTTCAGATGATTATAACTATGAAGATGAGGACAACAATCTGAAAAAATGGATATACAAATTTAAAAAGGTGGCTTTTTTTTTAAAAATGTATATTTTACTTTTTTTTTTCATTGTTTAAATTTTCTTTTTCTTTTTTTTCAGTTTGGTTTGAACCAACTGAAAGCAAAAAAGCTGGACTTCCTTTTCAATCAGCTGCCGGAAAAATGCTTACATACATTTCACCAAACGAGTCAGAATTTCGTGAGATTCACCAGACTGTCACAGGAATCTACACAGAACCTCTTTTGGAAACCGGTTAATAATTACCATTATTATTATTATAAGATCTACCAATCACCAGACACTCATGCACCCAGTAACAAGCTTCTCTGATTTCCAGCAGGGTGCACGAGTGTCTGGTGATTGGTGTGAGATAATGACTTTGTGGAGATTCAGATCTTTGGTCAGAACTGTCTCCACTGTGCCAATACTAATACCAACAGCTTCAGGTATCATCCACACAGTTATCCAATGGTCTTGCATCACTAATCTTCGCACTTCCTCAATGTTTTCCTCATTGCGTGCACTGTTCAGTGCTCCAGATCTGGCTTCATCCTCAACCTGTTCATTTCTTTCAGAAAATCTGTTAAACCACCGATAGAAACTTGCTTGACTCATCTGTTCATCCTCTTAAGCCTCCTTTAACATTCCATCAGCTTCTTTAAATTTAACGGCATAATGTTGTTCTTTGTTACCCTGCATTGGCAAACCTGATCAGACTGGTCCTAAAACAAACATCGCTGTGCTCAAACCAAGATTGAGAGGAAGTTATCAGTAAATCATTTTGTAGACTATATGTATATGTACTTCTCCATGAAGTAGCAGTTTGATCAAATTGTACTTAATGTCTCTCCTGACAGGTTTATCTAATTTTTTTTTCTATATTGACCAGATTTAAACCAAAAGGAAAATGTGGAAGCCATTTTAAGAACTTGTGTGATGATGTGTCAGGACCTTATCCGGATTGTTCCAGTGATTATTGTTACCCTTGGTAAACTGGGAGTCTTGATGGCCTACTGTGACAAAACTGCCACTCATTTACCTGTGAAGGGGTCAAAGATATGTGTAAATACTTTTTTTTTTCTTTATTTTCATAATTCCGTTTTCAAAAATCTTAAGAACTGTTCACAAGTTGAAGCTTCAGTGTTGATAAAGTAGAATTTAAATATTTCATCATTCTATCCCTAGGAATCATGTTATTGGCCTATTTGGTAATAAAACCTAGCTAAAGACTAGTTTCATATTGTTAGGCTTTATATATATATATATATATATATATATAAAGCTGTGTTGTGATTGGAAAAAAAAATCACTTTTAATGGCTTGTAAAATTGTTGGGCATAATTTTCTTTTTAAATTGTGTATAAAATCATCAGAAATTTTCCATACCTTTTCCCAAACAAAATTTGGTTGCATTCATTAATTCATATTTTAATCTTAATCTTAAAAAAATCGATGCTAAAATTTTGGCTAGCTTTTTCTCAAAATCTGACCAATTACAATTCAGATTTTATTCACTGCTATCAATGATGGTTCAGTGATTAAAACTACAATAATTAAATACTTTGGATTTAACCCCCTTTTTTATTATTCGTACTTTTCTATTTTTTTTTGTTATTAGAAACGACCAGAGGACATGGTTGCAAGGTTTTTTCCTGTATATGGTCTGGAAAATGTTGACAGTGTATCTGGCTCAGGGGATTGGTCAGTCAGATTTGATTGTCTTTTTTCTATCTATTTTTTTAATCTTCTGTTGCTTTATCTAAAAAAATACTTTTTCACCATTTTAAATGCGAACAGAATGTGTACAAAAAAATCAAATACACTGTAACTCAGATATAAGAGAGTTGTCTGGACTGGAGAAGAAGTCTCTTATATCCAGGTTTCTCTTATATCCGTTTCTAGACACAGGCTCTAATTATGGGACCAGAGAAAATGTCTCTTTTATCAGGGCTTCTCTTATATTCAGGTATTTTATATTTGGGTTATTTAATTTGAATCATTTCTGTCCAAAGTTGTACAATTAGAAAAAAAAATTACTAAATATATCACTACAGATTTTTATGTTTTCACATACGTACATACCAACCCCCATGCATACATTACACACACACACACACAATCTTGTGTTTTTTTATATAAGGTATTTATGAAGTCCTTTTTATACTTTGAAATATTCATCACAATGGACAAATCTGTGGGAAGGATTACATAATAACAGTTAGATATTTAGCACGTTTTTTCCTCATTTAACCCTTTGGACCCTGACTTAGCAAAATTACCAACTAGCTAATCAGAGCCGTTCTATTAGAGGACAATAGAGGGCCAAAATATCGGCAGTGTCGTTTTTTACTCTAGGTCGCCAAGGCCAATACATCGACCCTTCAGGGTTCAAAGGGTTAATACACCTTTACACTGACAACCATCATATTAGATACAAGTAAGAGACTAAGAAAAATCATAAAAAAATATTTTAAAGACACAAATCTCAGTCATAAATTAGACTTTGTTAATGAAATCAAGCTAATTTATGGAAGCGATTTGTGTTTTTAAAATAGTTTTTTCAGGTCTTTTTACTTTTTAAGGTTTTTCTTAATTTTTTTTTTTTTCAGAAAACAACAGTTGATTGATATGTTTTTGATTGTAGATAGACTTTATTAATGAAATGAAGCTGCTGTCTACAATCATAAAAATATATCAATAAACTGTTCAGTTTTTCTAATAAAACTGAGAAAAACCTTAAAAAGTAAATGATCTTTTTCTTTTTTTTTAAAAAAGACTTTCATTAAGAAAACCTTTTTCTTTTGAATTTTTAAAATTTTCATTGAATCTAAATTAAGATCTTTTAAATTTGTTTTATTTCTCTTTTAGTTTTGCTGCTGGATTGTTAGCTGGTATCCTCAAAGGTCATCCACTAGAAGTGTGTACAAAACTTGGCCTTTTAACTGCTAATCTTTCTCTCCTCTCTAGAGACACCGTTCCTGATACCATTAAACCTGTCTGTCGTACCCTTCTACACATTGACCGTGCTTATAAAACGCCACTTCCACGAATCATTGAAACCTGATCTATTCCCATACAGTGGAACCTCGGTTTACAAATGTCTTGGAACTTGTAAGAAATTTTTGCATTAGTTTCAGAACAAAATTTGGATTTTGTACTTGTCCCAGATGAAAACGCATAAAATACACGATGAGAGATTATAGGTTAAATTAATTCAGATTTTGGACAAATTGCTTTTCAAACTCGGATCCTGAACAAATTAAGTTTGAGGACAGAGGTACCACTGTATATTCTTTAATAATGAAACCAATGTGGCCCCGGCTTGAAGTATGCTATCAGGCCTCCTGTTAACTTTTTTTAAATTTTTAAATCCAACCCCAAATGCAAAGATGATATCAAAACGCAACACCTTTTAAATCTTCTACAACTGTTGAATTCTCATCACAAAGTTCACCTTCTCAGGGATAAAAAAAAAAAAAAAATGTCAAATGAAGGCTTTCACTGAACTTCATATTCTTTTTGGATCTGAATATCTAATGACTCACCATTTAAAGAAAAAAAGAGGGGGGTGGATTTGGATGAACTTTACTCTTAACGACTTTTTCTTTATCGGGACCTACTTCTTTCTGTACTAAATTTTTACTCCATTAGTCCCAGAACGATCTTTCCTATAAGAACATTTTATACACAAATAAAATAATTTTAATTATCTTTTTCTTAAAGCTTCTATTTTATTTCTTTGCGGAATACAATTCTGAAGTTAAAAGTATTATTAAGACTATTTTCCTCATCCATATTTCCTTTCTCACGTGTCCTGGGGAAAGCCGAAAGGTGATTTAGTTGAAATGTTGTGAGGAAAGAAATTAATATGGATGAGGAAAATAGTCTAATACTTTTAGAATTCATGATACCTCATTTCAAGAATTTCGAAAAATAAAAAAATTCTGAAGTTTGAGTATTTAACCACACCTCCCCATGGTTGTGGAATATTGAACATAATTGTGTTGGTGCGAAATTAATATTGGATTTTAAAGATCTTGGGTCTCTGGACGCAATTCGTGAGGATTCCCATTTTTTGGCAACTGAAACTTTTCCAATGCATTTTAATTGATGAGCCATAGTTGTATGGTTGTGCTATTTCCTTAGTGGTAACATTTGGATTCTCAAAAAAAGTTGTAACTGGTCAGAATTAAGTTCTTTTTGATGATCATTGGCTTATCTCTTAAAGTGAAATCACCAATTCGAAAACAGGGAAAACTATCTCCTACATCTTCTTTCATTCACTACCTCATAGAGTACAAACATAGCTTATGTACTCCTTAGATGGAACAAACATGGGTACCAAAATTTAAGAATATGAACGGAGCAATAATCTGAAAGAAAATCATTTAGTTTAGTCAAAGAAATATATTGCAAATACAAAACAATGTAAATCATTAATGAATATAATCTTAAATATTCATCCTAAAATTTGGACATTACTTCTAAACCAAGACAATTCCAATGTAACTCATTAAATTCATTATCTCCCCCTAAGTTTGAGCTTATATATTATTCTTTTTCTAATTCTATTTTTTTCTACACAATGTTTAGAATTCATAAATTTTTCAATTGGTTTTATAAGATTTCAATTCTCTTTTACAGATTTAAAAAAAAAAGTTAATTGATAATTGTTGGTCATTTCTTCAAAGGAACTTTTCTTTGGCAAAATTATTTGAAAATTTCATGATCTTAGCATCAACCCTTTGAACCCAATATATCAGCCTAGGCGACATAGTGCAAAATACAACACATCGATATATTGGCTGTCCATGGTCCACTTATAGAACAGCTCTGTTTGGCTATTTAGTAATTTGCTAAGTCAGGGTCCAGAGCGTTAAATGACTGAAGGTTAATGATGTATCATAAAAAAAAAAAAATGTTTGTCTTCTCCCCCAAATAGATGAAAAGGCCCAACCCCCAAGAAACAACAAAAAACAACAATTGTATAATCAAATTAATATTTTTTTATCCAATCAAATACTTTCATTCAATAAGTTGTTCATTCATCAAGAAGTCCCAGGTTTTTTGTTTAACAAATATCTTGTGCATAAAAAAAATAAAAAGGGAACAGTGAATGCAAAACCCCAAAAAAGAAAGATGGGGAGAGGAGAGAAATCATTTTACATACATTTCATCATAATACTCAATACAACTTCTTTGTTACAGCAAAATATTTTCAAAATGTAAATTTTTCTTTTTTTTTTTTTTTTCTTTCTTTCTTTCAAACAAAAATGGGAAAAAGAGAAATTTATTGATGCAGCTGATACACAAATGTTAACACAATATGTGGATGGATGTGTCTATATATATATATATATATATATATATATATAATGTGTGTGTGTTTATCTGGGTAGGGTAGTTGCATCTATGGTTCAGCAAAAAAAAAAATATATCAACCTAGTAGTCACTGATATTCTAACCAGTTTCTTTTTTTAAAAATACAACCCACACCAATAGAAAAAAAATTCAATCAATAGCATTAAGTCAGGAAAGATAATGAATAATGTAAGTGATGGCATTAAGTATACAAATATATTTTGTATTTTACATGTGACAATCTATTTGTTAATATTATTTCTGTTATTCACTATTGTAGGCAATTATGAAGCAACCTAAGTATTTGTGAAGAACTCAGTGTATTTAATATTAAATTAGTGTCTTCATTCATGCCTAGATTTTTATTTGGGTTATTTAGAGTATTTGAACTACTGTCCTCTTGTTACATACAAGTTACTATTGATGTGGCCCTCAGCCTTTTTCAGGTCGTCGAAATCCACAAAACTTTCTCCCAAACCCTTTATTGAATCCAGAAGGATAAACTCTCATTCCAATAATTTTTAACTGTTGACTGAATTGAACCATAGACCTCTAAGAGAGAGAGTAATTTAAAAACTAAATAAACCAAACCTTTATATTTGATAAACTTATACCAGTTCATATTTTTTTTTAAATTCACTTGGATCAATAGCTCAACAGACAGACATTTTTGGTGACTATCATCTAGAGGTTGCAGGTTCAATATTGATTAAAAGTTTAAAAAAAAAGGTTGCTCTAACCATATTTAATGAAACCAGAATAATCTGCCTTGGATTAAATAAAGATTGCAGTTAAAAAAAATGTGTAAATCCTTCTGAACAAGGCATGTCACCTGAAACAAGGAAGATGAAGACAATAGTTGAAACACTGTAAATAAAACAAATTATCAGATCTCATCTCAATAATTCAGACAATTTCTTATTTCTATATAAACAATAATATCTACATCTATCAAAGTGATTTTTCTGGGAAAGTTCAAGTACTTTCTGGATATTTTTTATATAACCATAACTGACTTAAACTATTATCCATTTGAGTACATGGAAAATTTCTCTTAAATCTGCTTGTGTATTTCAAGATATCAAATATTGTATTTCTATTTTAACTATTTTTCCTTATTTTATTTTCCTTTTCTTTTAATCTATTTATACAGTGTGTCCAAAAAGTTGCTGTGTAGTAGAAAATAATGTCTCAATGCTGATAGAGGACAGCATTTCCTTTAAGATAAGCTGTGATATTGTAAATAAATAAAACCTTTTTATTGGTAAAAACTGTATTGTCTAAATGTTTTATAATAAAATTTACTGTTTATTAGTTTATTTAAATTTCTATATACCCATAGTGCACAGTAACTTTTTGGACACCCTGGATATACAAGGGTCATTCCAAAAGTAATACCTCCTATTTTATAATTGCTGTGCAGTTGAAATGCCTTAATGTCTCAAAGCCAATGGAGAACATTTCCAGCATTTATTTAAGATAAGCTATGATACTGTAAAGGAATAAAACCTATTTGATTGTTTTCTTTTATTGCATATCAACCCTTTGGGGTCATTTAATGCCAGGAACAATCATTTTTTGATAAACGTTCTTTTTGTTCACAAATAATTTATTGAATAACACAATATGCACTATTTAATCCAAATCAACCTTTTGGGGTCATTTAATGCCAGGAACAATCATTTTTTGATAAACGTTCTTTTTGTTCACAAATAATTTATTGAATAAC
>JAYKTE010090385.1:0-14008 GCA_036873565.1 Xipholeptos notoides
GACTAAACTTGCCATATTTAAAAAGTTATTGACATTTTTATGGGGTGTCTTATACTTATTTCCACCGCTGTAGTCTATTATTGGTAAATATCAAAACTATTTTATTAAATCTAGTTTTATTGAATATTTCCTCCAAAGAAATCTTTAATCATGTTACTATATTTTCTTCTGTTCACATAAATATGGATTTTCTATTCATTCATTTAATAGAATGGATGTTTTGTCATCATTGCATTTAATTTGAAGCAATCTTCTTTCATTGTGATAGAATCTGGTAACTCTGCTTCAGCAGACAAAATTACTTCCATAACATTATAAAATATGAACTCGAAACAAACTTTTAACAGAATAGACTTTAAACAACTCTAAATTAGTTGCTGTATAACTAAATCAATCTACAAACTTTCTTTACAAACTTTTCCTCTATAAACATTTTCCCTGGATTGTAATCATAAAAATTATGACTTTGATATAAAACTAATTAAAATTAATAAATAGATATTTATTGAATTTAAGACAGTTTGGAAAAATGTCATAAGTAAGATAATCGAATGTTAAAAAACAGCAATATTTTTTATTTAGTGAAATTTCTTTCCTATACCCTCATTAATTAAACAAATTTTATTAGTAAAAAGTAAAACAAAGCTTATATAACATTATTTAGTTTATAATTTTATCAAACACCTTTATTGTCTTTAAAACATACAGAGTGAAGCAGATTCAAACAGACTTAGGAACTCAGATCACATCAGACTTTGAGGAAGCTTTTCAAGGGCCTGCATCAAAGGTAAACATAGCTGTACATCCTGTGCTTGACTTGCCTTTTATCATTCCTGGTGATTTTTTGTTTTCAATTGTAGAATAATTATCCATATTTTGTTTCATATAAAAGTATTTGCTTTCATTAATTTTACAATTTTTTATATCTTTCAGTGAAAGTTATATCTTTGTTGAAATGTTACTAGTACTTAATAACTGCTTCAAAAAAGGTAGATGTCCTGTTAGAGTAACAGTTGATAAATTAGTAATACAGAAGACTGAAGTAATGCATTACAGATTTATAGTACTGAAATTATTTGGATATTTCCTCTTGCAAAATTATCTTTTAAAATTAAGAAAATTATATCAACCGACATAAAAAAAACTGCATCTGGTAAATAAAGGAAGAACATTAAAGTATTTAAAAATACTTATGCAAAAAAAAAATGCTAAACTGGGCAACTTTTGATAAGATCAAAATCAAAGCTTAATTTCATGAAACCCTAAATTCATCCAGAGGAGTAGTAAGAAACCCTTTGTTGGTTCTTTAAGATGGTGTTCATTTCTTCCCAGGTACATAGTTAGTTCTCAGAGCTTCTCATTACTCCTCTGGATAAATGTAGGGTTTGATTTTGATCTCCTATCTTGCTTGAATTTTGAAAAATCTATGAATTTCTTTCCCATTCCATTGTTATTACATTCAAATGTATTTAATATATTTTCAGTATGGACCAAGCAATTTGAAACAGCTTGCAGAAGCCTGCTTGGTTGTCAATGTTCTTGACCCTAAGGTTAAGCGGGATATTTTAAGTTGGTTTGTCAAGCTGCAACTGTCAGAGTACACAGTGCTCTTTGCTGAAGATCAAGATGTAAGTTGCATTATTATTGTCATTATTATTACAATAGATATTGTTATGCACTAATTAATGGGATATGGGCTTCTCTCGGCAAAACCAGTTAACAATGCAATATCAAAGTTAGAAGAGTGGATAGATTATTCCAGTATCTATCTATCTATCTATCTACTTTTTTACAAAATTCAAAATTTGTGAACTAAATTTCATTTCCTTATAAATTTTAATTACAATTTCAATTATTGATGCACACATTTGAACTGTTTCTTCTTGTTTCCATAACTTTTCTTTTAATTTTCAGGTTGCTTGGTTAGATAAGATAGATCGTCGCTACGCTTGGATCAAACGGGCTTTGGTAGAGTTTGAAGAAAAATTTGGTCATATCTTCCCAATTGAATGGGAAGTTAGTGAAAGGATATGCATTGAATTCTGTGAAATTACCAGGTATTGTAACATCAGTTCATATTTTAATCTAAACATATTATAATTACTAGGTGATCACAAAAGCATTCTTTGGCTTCAAATATTTATAGTATCAAAAGTTACATGAATAATTTCACAATTTTGGTATGTAAAGTTTGAGGGATTAACCAAATTGCATGTAGGATTGATTGATTTCATAAACCTTCAATGCACGCTTGTTACAAGGTAAATATCTGATTGATAATCAAGCTGGCTTTTGGGTTAGGGGTTTATTTATACTGATCAAAAGTAAGATAGAAAATGATGAGTAATATAACCTCTAACTAGAATGAAATAGTGTCATTACTTTCTATGCGAAAATAATGACATTATCCCTTTCTATTAAAATGCATAGAGATATTCCCCCTCATCCCAAAATGTAGAGACATTACCCTTTATACCAAAATAAATAATGAATAATGATATTACCTCTTATACCAAAATCAGTTGTGATATTCCTCCTTATACCTAAATGAGTTATGACATTACTCTTTACACCAAATTAAGTTGTCACATTGCCTCTTATACTTAAATGACTTGTGACATTACTTTTCATGCCAAAATTACTTTTAATATTTTATGTATTAGAGTTCAAATCTAAATTCCCTTTCATTGCATAATCTTCGATTTGAAATGAATTGTATTAATGTATAAATGTCAATCATTTTAGTAATGTTTTAAAACAGTTGTTGGAAAACCAAAAATGAATATTGTATCCTATTTTAAATTATTATTATCTTTAAATCAATGTAAATTAAGAGATAGGATGTACAATGTATTCCGGTGTTTCTCAACCTTTTTTGGACTATGTCCCACCAAATTGTTTTTAAATATCTGTTGCCCTCATGTAATGAAATTGTCTAAGAGATGGATCTTCCTTAAATTAAAGTCATTGATCTGATCTTCTCATGACCAGCTATGTTATCCTACAGGTTTTGTTAATGAATATGATTATATATAGTGTTTGTTCCATACAGTCACCAAATTTTAAGGCCCCAAGTTAAAATTTCTATGCTCTATGTTGAGAAACATCAAAGTATACAAAACCAATCAATTGAATATCCTCCTATATATGAATTTTGATATAGAATTATATAAAAACAATTTAAAAATAAAAAAAAATATCTTTGTGACATAAAGATAAAACAAACTTAAATGTATTATATCTACTTTTCAGGAAAGAGTTATCCAAAGTAATGTCAAAGCGTGTGACAGAGATTGATGTGAAGCTTCTTTTATTTGCAATACAGAGAACCACTAACTTTGAAACATTAATTGCTAAAAGGTTTACTGGCATTACTCTACAAGAAAATCAGGTAATGTATTGATTATTATTTGATATTGTTTACTTATCTGCTTGAATCCTTTTTAAAAGTTGGAGGAAAATAGGTTTTCACTTTTATTCTTATTTGTTGATATAAATGGGGTCATATATGGTTAATGTGGCATAACGGAAGAATGACTTTTTTCTTTTTACCAGTTGTTGGTTGATGTGGTTTGTTTATATTAAGATTATTTATTTTTCCATTATTTGTGTTTATCTTTAATTATTGTTTCATTTCAATTTCCTTCAAGTCAATTATTTTTATGTGATTTAATAAAATCCTGTTCTTATGCCTACATTTAGATATAAGTTGAAATCTTTTGTTTAAAAGTTTGTTTTGATCTTGGAAATTTATTATGATTAATTTTTTATAGACAAAGGTTACAATGTTTATTTTGATTTTCATAATTTTCCATGTTATTTCCTGTGTAATTTTTTTCTTTTTTGCTGGGAGTGCAAGTTTTTTCTTGCAAGTTAATAGGTTTTATTGTAAAATAAAGTTTTATGTGTGTAACGTTCTTGTTTTTATGTTTCTTCTGTTAACCCTATATGCTTTTTTGTGTTGAATACATAAAAATTAAAAAAAAAAAGGACTCACCAAACTTTTACATACCACATTTATAACTCATAAACATTTATAAGCTAAACCCACAATACAACAAACTACTAAAATTACTAAGAGAAAGATTAACACATAGAAAGTTAACAATACTGAAAACAAATTAAACCTAAAAGCTCAACAAATAGTATGCATACTAAAACTAGACAATCACATAAATCACATAGTTGAAAAAAATCCTACAATCGTATTTACTTTGTGGTAATGTTTTGATAAGATCTCTTGAAAGTAAGAAAATTATTAATATTTTAAATTTGGCACTTCAGGTGCATCACCGTAGAATAAACAAAAAAATGCTAAGAATATAAATGTAGAATTTTAAAAAAGTTGATTATAATATGATTACAAACTCTATATATGACATTATATTTGATTTTTGAACAATTTATTTTCAAATAGTTGAAATATAAAGCTTACACAGTAACACAATGCAATAATAAATTAATTTGAATTTTATTTTAGGCAATCAAGCAATCTAATATTATCTTTAAAAAGATCAATGATAAACATAGTTGCATGAACATAAATACAAACAATTTCACTGCGTAGTGGTTAAATGGTTGAACTTTGGAATCACAGAGCATGTATTCAAATCTGGGTTGAAGGATTCTGTTGACTTTTGCTTATTCCAGGCAGATGAATATTTTTTAACTTAATAGAAAGAACAAGTCATGTAGGTGAAAGATAAGACTGGTTTCTAAAAGAATCTCTGGGTAGATGCAGTGCAGCTTGTGAGTCCTGGCAGTCTAAAAGTGGGAACACTTTGAAAAAGAAAACCTACAGTCAAGTGGCTGTAATGGCATGACAATTTACCATTAAGCACATAAATATAACCTAATTTAAGATCACAATTCTGTTTTCGGCTGGATCAGTAATTAATTAACAAATTACTAGCTTATTTATAAAGAGATTATTGTTACAGATAGTTTCTGTTTCTTGTAAAATACAAAATTGTTAATAAACATTATTAACTACTAATATATTTGCAATTGCTATAGCCTCAGAAACCAGCAATAACACCATTGATAACTCCTACTAATCCTTTTGAGGAAAACACTGGTTCATTTGAATCGACTAATCCCTTTGAAAATGAATCTGGAGAACCAATAGAAGAAACAAAGGTAAATTAAAATTGCTTCATTATGAATTAATTTCTTTGTTTTTTATTGTTATGACTATTATCATTGTATTTCTATCAATTTTTTTCCAAGTTTTTTTTATGATAGTAATACTACTAATAAAAATCCCTACTTATGATAATAGAAAATGGTTCATTTTGCTAACTTATTCTCTCCTAGGTTTTGGGACCTAAACCACCAATTTCTCCATTTGATGGTATCATTTCCAAATGCTTTGAGCAACATCTCAACATCTATATTGAATCCCAAGATCGGTGTGTATATTCACATGTTTTTGTTTTATCTTCCTTTGTTTTTGAGAAATATCCAATTTATAATGTAATTCATATATAATCAATAATAAAAAATATGATGTAATTAATTTTAAGAATAAATTCTCCCTTGTAAATTTATTTGCTAATTTATGTTGAGCACTCAATACTGTACATTTAGAAATGATTGATATCTAGGCTCACTCATTTTGAATAATAACTTTTACATCTTTTTTATCTTTTAATCTTTTTAGAAATCTATCCGACCTAATAACCAGATTTGTTGAAGATTTCCGCCAACATGGCAGTCCTCGTATAGAAGGGGAAGAAGGAAGCAATGTGCTGCCAAGCTGTGCTGATCTTTTTGTCTTTTACAAAAAGTGCATGGTTCAATGTTCACAACTAAGTACAGGACAACCCATGTTAGACCTTACAAAAACATTCCAAAAATATTTAAAAGAATATGCCCATCGAGTGCTACTCAGCAATTTGCCAAAGTAAGTCAATGATTCAAATAAAAAATTCCTGTTTGTCTTACCCCAAAGAATACTCTATATAAGCCTGTATGATATTAAAACAACTCCTTAAAAAGAAAGGTTCAAATAAGTGGGAATCTGCAGCTGAAGTTTTATTTAAAAAGAAAGTATCATCCAAACACAATTCAAAGCTTATTAAAGTGTATAAGGAAAAAAATCTAAAAAAACATTGCATGTATGGACACTATTCTTGGAATATTCAATTTTCTAAGGGAATCATTTTTGATATTGCCATCAGTAGCATGGACATTATTCTAGCTCTTAACTGACTCGGGAGCAGACAGTTTTTATTTTTGTTATACAAACATTTGAAATAACAAATTATTCATAGTTTGTTATCAAAATGAATTCAGATTAGCCAAGTAAATGCTAAGTATTTACCAATTTTTTTTCTTTCTAAATTTCACTCCCTTTAGAAATTGTTTAATAAAATTGGTCATTCCTCATTAAAAAGTTGAGCAAATCTTTTCAAACTGATTTATCTTATTTTTCATTTATTGCACTTTCCACAATCTGCTGTATTTGTCACTTATCAAAACTAGTCTACCTATCAGGTTAATAAGATTACACTAAGTAGTTTTCACTACTTAATTGAATTTCATGACCATTCTCATTATGGTGTTATCCATAAAAAATTGATATTTTCTATTTCTGTTCTTTGTTTTTTCAATATCCCCTCCCATCATACAATTTAAATATCTACTATTGAACTTTAATTTTTGCTCTAGAAATGAATATTTAATGAAATAGTGTCTTAGTTATTTCATAATTTTATTAATCTCTTCATCAACTTGCAAAAAAATATTTTGGTTACCAAAACTTACCTCTTTTTATGTTAATATTAAGACTATTAGTTTCAATAGCACTCTGATAGCACACATATGCTGAATGTAAGAGAATTTGTACTTTGTCTGTTTCTTGTCATAAGGAAAATCTACTTTTAAAGTCTTACAGTTAATCTGCCCTCCACAGTTAACTGTAATGAAATGCATTATATACTTTCTACAGCAACATGATTATGAAAGTTGAATCATTCTTTTAGCCAAAGAAGTGTATAGAAAGAGAGTTATGTGTTCTTCTGCATTAAAAATCGTTTGCATTAAATTTCTAGGATGTCTTGTCAGACTAGCCATTTGTCAGCAGCTAGTGGCCTCATTCAAAGTATCCTAAAAGAAGGTGAAGTTGCCAAATTTACTGAGGAAGAACAGTGTCGAGCTTGTAGTATTCTCTGCACTGCCGAGTATTGCATGGAGACTACCCAGCAGTTGGAAAGTAAACTTAGAGAGAAAGTTGATCCTCCTCTTGCATCTCAAATAGATCTCAATGCTGAACAAGATCTTTTTCACAAGTGAGTATTATAAAACCCTTTTCTAATGTATGAATCATTCAATTTTATCTTTTGTTAAAATCTTTATCTCACACTTTTATCATGATAAAAAAATGGATTTTAACCCTTTGGACCTTGACATAAAAAGCGATATCTAGCGAAAAAGACATCATGTAATTAGCAAAATTACCAATTAGCCAATCATGGGGGGCCGAAACATTGGCCGTGTCATCTTTTTTGCTAAATCGCCAGGGCTGATATATTGGCCTTTCAGGATCCAAATGGTTAACAAATGGATTCGTTTGGAACATTAGATTTCACAGATTTGTATTATTGCAATATAACAACTTCATGCTAATTAATGCGCTGATTAGTTTTGACATTTTAGATTATTTTACAATTTTCTTCTTTATGATATCGTTGTAGTATTCATTGAGCCATAATATTGTTATATTATTCTAACATTACTAATATCTATAAGATTTTTATTTTAATTATTTCTATTACTAATTTTCTTTATTTTTAGTGTTATTTCCAACTGCATTGCATCTTTGGTCCAAGATTTAGATTCTGCTTGTGAACCAGCATTGACTGCTATGAGTAAAGTAAGATTCTTTTAATGTTTCTATCTTAGAAATAAAATAACATTTTTAAAATTGTTGAATAAACATTGTTTTGTTTTTAGATACTATTACAGGATCCTCAAAATGTGCCAAATACTCTTCTGCAGAAAGATAAAGTCCTTCAGTGTGGCATCCTGGACATGATGATATGATACATCTATGTCCTAGGTATGACATTATACTGCATCAACAGCTGCCTCACAATGTCCAACTGCACCAGTATTTTCTTATAAAAGTGTTTTAACAAAACTAGAAGTTCTGATATTATCTATCCAGAAAAAAGTGTCATTTTGGAACTTAATAAATAGATAAATCAAATATAAACCAGAATTAACATTAGATGACCTGCAAGTATTGATATTCCATGAAACCAACCAAATAAATTTTGGGTTTTATATTGTATTTAAATATGTTTAGAATTTTAGATTGGAAAAGATAACTATAATGAATAAATAAAAAAATTCTATTTCATTGCAATATTTTCCCTACCTTACTAAAAGCAAAAAATCATGACAATTCAACCTCTTTCTAAACATGTTGTAAACATTTGAATCCATTTGTGGAAGGAAAATCAGAAATCTTTTACATATTTTTGTTTCTTATAAATCTTTCATGTAATCATTCATTTTTTTCAGATGTCTTGGTCTACTGTTGAAACCGTGGGAGATCAAAGTGGTTATGTGACAGCAATTACTTCACATTTAAAACAGAACTTGCCTATCATTAGAGACAATTTAGCTTCTTCTAGGAAGTATTTCACACAGTTTTGTGTTAAATTTGCTAAGTAAGTAGTTCATTATTTATGAATTTGCTAATCATAAAAATACAAGTTAAATCATTTGTTTGAGTTGGTTGAATGTTTGGTAATTTGCATTACCTACTGCTATATGTACACAGTTTTTATAAAGTATAGAGAAAGAAAAATAAAAAAATAAAAGCTATTATTTGCCTTAAGTCCGAAAGAAGAGATATAGTTCTCAAGTTGAATTTTATAGAAATCTGGCAATGCTACTCGCAATTTCTTTACAAAAATCTTCAATCATCTCTGCTGTTTATATTGATGTGGGTGGTTAGTAATGACGAGGAAATTAGCGTGTTCATAAACTCAGAACACAAACCGCTAACAAATTGCCTAATCCATCATAATCACATGAACAACCATGTGCTAAACCTGAAATTGTACAGGGTAAAATTTACATAAATAAAAAAGGTCAATGTAAATTCTATTGTTTTTGACATTTTTATTAATAATTCTGATGTATGTGATCATTTTTCTTTTTCATCAATAAACAAAATTCTATATCACTGTTCATAATTATCTCAAAGAGGTCCATGTTTTCTGTCACATCTATGATTATTAGAATTAAACTAATCTATCCTTGTGAATTAAATAAGTGATTTGGCCCAAGGTTCTGTGAAGCTAAATATGAACATTTTTTTTTATCAAAAAATTCACATGAAACACCTAAAGTAAGTCGAAGTGCATATTGGCCAATATGTTATGTATGTAACAATAATGGGAACAATAGTCTTAATACTCTAAATAATACAAATTATTTACAAAAGAATTATAAATATACATTTATAATTAGTGATAAAATAAGGTATTCTATTTACTCACTAAACTAGATTGTATTCACAAAATCTTTAAATTTATGTAAAATTGAGATCATGACATGCTAATGAGAATTTTTACCATTTGTGCTTTATTTTTTATTTTAGTACTTTCATTCCTAAATTTATCAATCATCTATTTCGTTGTAAACCAGTCAGTACAGTTGCTGCTGAGCAAGTAAGTAGTTGTCATTTTGATGTTCTATTTTATAATTTTTTATCAACTTAAAAATGTTTTTACATTATGTAGTGAATCGGGAAACTGCAATTATCTCCCTTGTTTGTGTGTTTTACGTTTTTGTTTGCACATGTCATGATCCTTCTGGGACCATTGGTTGTTTTCTTCAGACTTAATAGTCATGATTTATTTTCCACTTGTGTAATATGTCTGTAAAACATTATTATATGAATGCTCAAATATTTTCTTACTCATTAGCATCAAACTTGATATAATGGGTGTATTTTTAAAAACAAATATTCAATATTTTTTTTAATATTTTCAGATGTGGAATTTAAAAAAAATAATTCTTTGATTTTTTAATATATATATTTAACAGTAATATTTGGCAGAAATGAATGTTAAAGTTTTTTGTTCTTTAAAAAATCAATAGCCATAAATTTAGAAGTGAAAGAAAAAGAAAAATATTAAATCAATTTTACATTTAATTCAAAATTTTAATAAAAGAAAAGTTCTAGATTAATCTTTAAGAAAGAGCAATAACCAAAATGTTTCAACACATTCAACAATTATCTATCTCTAAATTTTATTATTAAAGATGGTTGTTTCACTTATTGAATATGTTGCAGCTGCTATTTGAGTACAGATTTTATGGATTTGAAAAACACTTGAATGAAAGAAGACAATTATATTAGACTACACATAACAGGGTCATTCAGAAAAATAATCCCTCCTATTTTTCCTCCTGCCCGAATGGATCAGAGGGGAATGCAAATTGCACTATTGTGATGAGTGAACTTATGCATTCATGATCTGAAAGTTTCAGTTTTCTGTTGCAGATATTAATAGTTTAAGCCTGTAAGAAAGAAACCCCTGTCATGGACATGTGGCAGAGATACTTCATTGAATTCCTCTATGTAGAAAAAACTGAACCAATCAACAATCACTGGCATCTGTTGAATGTTTATGAAGCCAATTCAGTGATGTCAGTACTATTAGGAGATGGGTTTGTTGATTTCAGAGTCGCAACAAATGTGAGTGAGAAAGTGTGATCCAGATACCTAAATTCGAAAAGTAAAAAAAAAATAATTAAAGAGCTATGAAGATGGGACTGCAACAGAGAGAGGTTAAACTTTCAGGTAATGAATGCATAATAATGCAATTTGCTATCCCTCCTGATCCATTCAAACGGAATTAAAAATAGGAACATTAGTTTAAGAATGACCCTTGTAATTTGATTCAATAAATAATATCAAGTAGGAGTTCTAGGATACTTGTTGGGATGTGTATAGGAATATATATTGAATATAATAATTTTTTTAAATGTCAAAAAAAGTCATTCTAATTAATTGTTACTGTGTTTAGAAACTGTTGGAATTTTACAATAGCATAAAGAAATTGTATTTATTATCAAATAATTCTATTTTGTTTATTTATGAAGTTTTTCTAATTAATAACTGGAATTGCTTTTTTTTCTATTTAGCTACTTTTAGATACCCATTCTTTAAAGACTGTGCTTCAAGATTTGCCATCACTAGGTTCCCAAGTTTTACGAAAGGCTCCAGCTAGGTAGGGCAGATTTCCATGTTTTCTCTTTTTTTAGTTCCTCTACCAATCTCCAGGAAGTTAAAGTAGCAATCAATTCATATAAATTTTATCGTAGTCTTTTGCAGGATTATATCATGTAAGAAGATTTGCATAATTGTTATATCTGCAATCATTTTTTGTTACAAATTTGAATTCTAACACAGATACTAACATCTTAAATGAATATTTTGTTAAACTGATGCTTTGATAAAATGATAAACACAAATAACTGAAAAATCAAAGATCTTTGAATTTTATGAATTATACTTGGATTGAATTATGTAAATTAGCTACTTTTGTTCACAGATTTTAATAATTCATGTTTTTTTTTCCTACAACCACTTTTTTTCCTACAAACACTTAAATGTTTTTCTTTTATTAAAGATAGTTTCATACAATTTCTTTGGCAATTAGATATAGTTTGTGAGTAATGTTAGATCTTATGGATGAAAAATAAAATTCCTTGCTGAATAACTAACATATATATATATTTTAAAATTCAGATCAGTTTTGAAAATTCAGAATTTTTCTATTGGTTTGTAAAGTAATTTCTTCTATTCTTTCTTGTTTTAGTTTCACTAAAATTGTTAACAAGGGGATGACAAAAGCAGAAATGATATTGAAGGTAAGTTTATTTTTAGTATTTGTTTTGTAAAAAACATCTTTCTAAAACTAATCTTAAATTGGAATATTTGTGAACCATATAATTAATCATTTTTAATTATAGTCATTTAGATAAATGATTTATGGTGGCTAAGTTTTATCATTTCATTAGAAACCAACTTAGAATAACCTGAGAGAGTATAACTATTATAAAATAGATTATTCTTTGGTCTATAGCTCAATAGATACACATAATATTTCTAACTGATAATAGTTTGGAAGTTGTTAATTCAATCCTAACAACAGTTTAAAATAACTGAAAAAAAAATTATAGCTTAATATCTGTACCAAGTAAGAGTAAGGTAAAAAAAAATCTACTCTTTTGAATTAAATGAATGGTTCAATTTGAGGTTCTGGAGATATTTGTGTTTTTGATATGTACACTCTTTTTCTACATACAAGAAGTTTCCTGGGATCTACAAGAAACAAAGTTGGTAGGCACATAGGCTGAAATATTTTGTATATAACAATAAAAATATGTACAAAAGTTTAAATACTCTAAAAAATAGAAATAATATAAACATATTATTCATTTTTAGTGAAATAAAGATTATTTTCTTGAATCTACCAATTGAATAGCTGTCTATACATTAAGGAGTCACTTTTTTGAATGAGTATCTAAAATAATCCTTTGTGTCTTATATTTTGTTAAAGATAAGACATTAATTACAGGCAACCTCTCCTAGAGATTGGGTGGAATTACTTATTGGTTATTAACTTCTGTCTGCTAAGTCATTTTTTGAATTTATGTATATTTTTAAAGTTTCAAACTCAAACCTTTATCTATTGCTCCCCAGGTCCATGGACTCTGGCGCAATGGATAAATGTATTGAGTTTATAGAGTTCTAAGTAGTTATTATTTGAAGTTCAGGGTTTCAATCCTATCCAAAGAAGAATACATTTCCAAGATTTAATAGCCCCTATCATGATTAACAAAATGAAAGCTATCTACCTCCATGGATTGAATAAGAGATAAGTTCAAAATTCTGAAAACAAGAAGGTTTCCAAATTCAATTACCTGAAGAAAATGGAAGAGTTCATCAGCTGAAACATTGTGAAGCTAACAATGATAAAGATGCGAACAATAATCCAAAAAATACATGTAAAAATTATTAAGCCTTATCTCAGCGATTCTGAAAAACTACTACAAAAAACTATTTTATCAACTTGTATTTTAGATGGTGATGTCACCTCATGAACCACCGCAAGCATTTGTAGACAATTACATGCGACTACTCACAGAAAATGATGTGTCAGAATTCCAGAAAGTTTTGGAGATGAAGGTAAAGTTGTAAAATTCAAATAAGTTTAATGTTTGTTTGTTTTTTAATTATCCTGTCTTTGAGTCTATTGATTTGTAGTAGTGATTCACTGTAATTAAGAAAATGGGCTAGCAATACAGCATGATTAGTATTTTTGATTACACAGGATTTTGACAAGCAAGAAAGAAAATGAGTGAGCTCTGCTTGATTAATTTTATTTGCTGCAATGCTTATATTTCAACACATATTTACAATTAAACTATGTATTCTGATAGTTATTTCTTATTCAGTTTTCATGTTGCCTATTTTATGTGAGTCTCCCTCTCTCTTTCTTGGTTGTCTATCGTCAATCAGTGATGACCGTCTTCTTCCTGTGAGCTCATTGAGACTCAGGTAGAAAGAAGATACCTGTGCTAATGAGGACTTTTAAAGTTGCATAAGGAGTGTGCTTTACCTGACGCCCCTATCTTGATTGTAGGGAAGATGGTACCAGTGGTAAGGGAGACCCTAGATGATCAGCATTTTTTTATAACCGTAGGCGCCTGCTGGAATCCATGGTTTTTGGGAACTGCGTCAGAGTGTGCCGCCACCAGCTTTCTGGGTCACTTTTGGTCTGCACTCCACCCTTTGACCTGTCTGGCTTGGGTATCCCTGCCAGAAGTATGAGACTCCCACCGACATAGCTCTAGAGGTCATGGAGATGCACAGTGCCTATACGGTCAAGTCGCGTTGGACATACCGGTTCCCGTCAGATCACCAAAGTTAAGCAACATTGAGCCTGGTCAGTACATAGATGTGTGACCATTTATG
>JAYKTE010090495.1:0-14001 GCA_036873565.1 Xipholeptos notoides
GAGAGAGAGGGGGGTGGAGAGTGACAGAGATAAAGAAAGATATGGATAGATGAAATATGATTTTTATTCTATCAATTAATGCCCTCATTAATCAGGTTTTTATTCTATCAATTAATACCCTCATTAATCAGGTTGTTATAACTGTCTCTCTGTAGTTATCACTTTGTTAGAAGAACTATATAAATTATAGCAGAGAGGAAAAGGGAAATTTATACATTCCTCAAAGTTATTTAAAACGTTTTTTTTTTTAACTAAAACCCTGTAACAATAAGACTTTTTAATATGCATGTCAAATTTGCACCGACCAAAAGAAGATATAAAACACGATATTATAAAGTCAAAGTATTTTAAAAGGTAATTAATTCAGGAAGAAAATATATTGTAAAACAAAGAATGTTATGTTAAAAGAAATTCGTTGAAAGTGTTCTTTTAAAAATCTAAGACTGTGAAAGGAAGAAAACTTGTATCTGTTTCTTGGTTATAAGATGTGACGGTTGTGCATTTGTTGTCCTGAAGTCATATTTCCCGGCAAGTAACGAACGATAGAATAATTATAGTGAAATGCATTGAAAACTAAAAATGTCTCAAAACATTAAAAACGGGGGTAAAACATAAAAACAAAACTTGACGCAGTAAAGGAAAATTAGATTATATTAAATTTATGAAACCCCGCGGAATTGTTTTGACTGCTTAAATGTTCTTTTTTTATCTCTTGTTACTGTCTATTTTTCTCATTTTTTACTTTCTTCTTTTTGAGTATTTAAAGTTTTGCTTCATTTTCTTTCCTTTCTTCCCTAATTTTACATCTTTTTTTCAGTTTTCTTTCCTTCTCGTCTTTTTTAAATTTTATTCACTCATTTTCATGTAGTCGTGGTGTTATTTTTTCTAATCATTATTTTAATTATTATTCTAATTGAAAATAAAATCATAGTTCTAGTTAGCATTATTTATACACTCATGCTGGATTTATCATAACTTTCTTTTTGTTAAGGACAAGATTCTTTCTTTGTAGTCAAAGTGACAGCTACATTTACCATGTTGGGTTCTCACACAGGTCAATCCCAGAGTATTTCTCGCTGTTTGTGAGTAATTACTTTCTCTGGGGTCAAATTGACAAGTCACTCCATGTACTTCAGCATATCTAGTTGTATTCATGTCAGGTACTGAAATGTACTGCATAATGTAGGGTCCTCATTTTGCTATATCAAGTCATGACACTAGTCCTCACCTTCAGAGTTGTGACCCTGCCAGCGTCTTTAGTTACCCCATGGTGGCCGGGTAACAATCACTCTCATCCCATAATTATCACAGATTGTGTCATAAAGCGAATGGTATCGTTCTTTTTTTACATTGTCTTTGTTTAAACTTTAAGTTTTCATGAAAATCCTATATTTATAATATATTTGTGTGTGTGTGTGTGTGTGTGTGTGTAGGTTGGAAACCCATCAAAAAGAAGCAATTGAAGAGTGAAGATTAATCAATGAGAAGAGTGCTGAATACTGTTGTAGAGCTTTATTAAAGTTGAATATTATTCTCTACCTGGGTTTCACCATCAGGATATCCAGGAGAACACCTTAATGTAGAGAGTCCTAATCATGCTAGAATAGAACTTTAAAATTCTAAATAAAATTCTAAAATTAGAATTTTCAAATTCTAACATAATTAGGACTCTCTACATTAAGGTGTTCTCCTGAGGACCCTGACGGTGAAACCCGGGTAGAGAATACTATTCAACTTTATGCATATATGTATATATATATAATATGCGTGGATACAGGTTCAACTGCCTTTCATAAATGTCAGTTTTTCGGCTGTCGTAAGCTTTCTAGTTGTCGATCCATGCCATAGACAAGTTTTTCTTCCTAGTTTTTGCTTTTATTATTATTATTAATATTATTTTTATAGTTGTAGTATTAGCACCAGCATTAGTATTGATAGTAGTAATGTGTTTGTCTTTGATACTGTATTTCATATAGCAATTGATCGTTGATTTTTTATCTAGATTGGCAGGTGACAAAATATTAATATAGGACTAAGATAGTAATATATTTTTGAAGATTTATCTTTTTTTTAACTTCTATTCTTTTTTTAATTGTTGCTTTAAACGATTACTCATTGAGAATTGTCTGTTAAGCAATTCCTATTTATATTGATCTGATTTATGTTTTATTGATAAACAATGTCTGGAACTTCTCACTGAATGATTTCTAATATTTGCGTATTCAGCCGACTTTTAGAATTTTTTGAATGTACATAGTCATTGTTATTTGGTTCTGTGTGGTATGAAAGTTCGCTACTGGAATTATTGGATCTTTTCACAACAAGCATGCACAAGAAAATAGTTAAAAAATCACTAAAATAAAAAGTGTCCGGTTTAAAACTCGTGAGATTACAGACTTTAATATATTATTTCGTAATAATGGTACTCTTCACGACTTAGGCGCGTCTCAGTTACATCATGGCAGAACTTGACAAATATTACTTCCCGATGTTGACGTAACAACTTCTGTAACGGTTTTTCTTAGCTTTGTTCGAATGTTTATCTTCATTCCAATCAGAATTATAACTGTAGTAAGTAGTTTATTTTTTTATGTATCGACAATATCATATTCTCAGTATGGTTACAGTGTTATAGATCCTCTTCATGGACAAATATTAATTAAGTTATAACTCAATTAGAAGAAGAAAAGTAACTACGGTTTACAGTATTGGAAGCAGATAAAAATATATTATAGCATTTAGGTAAAGGTAAGAATACCATTCATTATTTTGTTCTTGTATACACAAACTAAATCAACTGTTAATTATATTCTTACCTATGGTTCGCCAAGAGTAATAGACAATGAATTGCTTGAAAACGTAAATGGACATACATCTGGGAAAGTAAAACAATACGATCAGACAAAAATCCAATTACTAAATTCAACAAACTAACCTATTGCAAATACGAAGGTCGTTCAAGAAGTAATGCCAGCTATTTTTTTATAAAACTTGAAGAGCTAAGGAGACGGGAGTAGTATATGGAGAATTAATTAATATCAAAGCTTTTGTTGCAAATATTTTCTTTTCATTAATTTTTCAATTCCTCTGTTGTCTCTCTGGCATTACTGCATTGGTTTCGTAAAAGTATAACCCAGTGTCACGCCGCCAATATATGCAATAGAGAGATGAAACTTTCAAGCCATGAATGCATAAGTTCAGTCATCATAACAATGTCATTTGCAATTCACTCTGATCCATTAGAGTGGAATTAAAAAAATAGGAGCAATTTCTTTTGGAATGATCCTCGTGTATTTAGACGGTATATAAGGAATATAACTAATTAAAAAAAAACTATCTACATTTTCTTCTTTTTTTTTCCAAAATACCTCTGCTTTTATTTATTGGTTGTATACATTCATTTTAATTTTAAAAAAAAAGATTATTTAAGCTTAGTTTATCTGCTTATTTAGATTTGTTATTCTTTTGGAAATAAAACATTTGTTTTTGATGTCATATTTTAATTTTTAAACAATGATTATTTTTGGTTAATTATCTGAGTCAAAAAATCCTTGGCAGTATTTTGTTTGCAAATTATCGCTAATTGAATTATCCTGCCGGGTTTTCTATTCATAATAATACAAAAATACAATTATTACCACTTCTCTTTCATTTTTATTTATTCTTTTCATATATAAAATTCTTTTGATGCAAAGTCGAAAAATTAAAAAGCGATTTATTCCTAGTGAGAATTGTCATCAAATTACAGTCCCTCCTCAATTATTATTTTTTCTTTTTTTTAATTCTCTACCCTTTGAATTTCTGATGATTACAATTAGAATTTCATTATAAAGTGGACAAATAAATGTATGTATGAAACAGTAATTAAATTAATGATATCAAAACTGTGAGTTTTTATTTTGTTATTAGATACGGGTTTTCAAACTATTCAAGTAGTGATAAGCCTATTTAAAATTGTGAAGCTTAAAGCCGAGATCTAAAGAGGAACGCAATATCTATTCGCATTTCATACATATATACGGAGGTTAGTTTTTCATCGTTTCGTGTACAATTGACATCATTGAATAGGAAGTTCTATAAATGTTATATAAATTTAGATACTTTCAATTATATTTATATATAATGTTTATACATTCAGTAAATATTGTTTCATGCATCATACACATGCATAAAATACTTTTTACAGAATTTCTTGTAAGAATTATTTTAGCAGCACGAATATGTTTGTGTAAGTGAATAACTGTTAGATCATATCGAATATTCACTCATCTTTCGTTGGGTTAATGGAATTTATTTACTTAAGAGGGCTAGTCTCTTGCTGAAAATTTTACATATTAATGATATTCAATGTTGTTCAAAAATATTCAAGAGTTATAAAAGTAATATAATATCCAATAAATATATTATAATATAATATCCAATAAAACTTTAATCAAGTAATTTTAATATTGATTTTGCATAACACTTGTTAAGCAATTGCATATCTAATAGGTCCAGGTAAATGACTCTGTAAATGGAAATAGTGTTTGTTTTAATGCATTTACTTTTTTTTCGATATTGCATTTTAGATAGAATAAAATTGCTACCGGAACAGTAGCAAAAATAATAATAATTACTTAAAAACTGAATAGAAAAAAAAAACATAAAGCAGTATGAAAGGTTATCCGTCAATATAAAATAAAAACTAAAAAACCCAACAAATTTATAAAATGACCTAGACATCTTTAAATTTTGAATGTCTTCATTTTATTTCTAATGACATTTCAATTGTTACTGACATTTAATGCTAAGAAGAAACACCTTTCCATCAGACCAAAAAGTGAACTTAATAGACTGGGTGCAATTTGAACTCGTTTATTGCAATTTGAATGTCTTCTCACATTACCTTCGACTAACGAAGCAAATATTTATCATAAAATAAAACAGAGTGGGATTCTGTATGTATGTGGACCAGACTTAACATTTTCAGAATTATATGGGCTATAAGACATTTCGTTTAGCGTCGGCCGGGTTTTAGGTTAATGAAATTACCTTTCATATTTTCTTTGCAGTTTTCTGGACGTATTTCATTCTTTGAGCATTTACTTCGAATTTTGCGATTTTAATATTTCAAACATAGATCCCACGTTCTACAGTCTTTTGACAGAAGTAAACAATTTGAAAAAACTCTGTAGTGTATACACCGTTCTTAACGTCTTGATGGAGCCCTTTTATTGTTGTATGACTGAAGTTTACATGTTCTTAACATTGAGATTCAGATTATTTTCATATATAAAACATTATATCTAATATGTTTTTCTTCTATTTTCTCTTTTACCAGGATGTAGTACCCTTGGATAAATTTTGCAGAACCTAGAGTGAACAAAAAGATATCAAGATGTCTTCCGTAAAATTCAAATCAACTATACCATCTTTATGGTCAACATTGTCATCACCATCATCATTATCATCCTCACCATTATCATCATCATCATTATCCACATCCTCATCGTCCTCATGGCCACCGTCTTCATCATCATCCTTATCACAGCAGCTTATATCGTTACCACCACCGCCTTCATCTATGCCATTGTCGTCGCCACCGTCATCGCCACCATTGCAGCAGCTGCCGTCGTCGTCATCGTCGTCACCGCTGTCTTCATTAATGTCTTCGCCTTCCTCGTCTTCGTCGTCGTTCCGGACTCTTTGCTTAAGGTCAACAACGGTGTCTGGCAGGTCACCGTCGAGACTGTCTCCTCACGCGCGACCCAACCGGACACGATCCCGTCTAGATGCCCAGCAACAGCCTTTACTGACACGAACGGCGGCTACTTCATCTTCTGATATCTCTGATTTTTCACTTAGTTCTACAGTAACCGCGGCATTGTCTAGACTTGTAACGTCCGAACCTACCCACAACTCTAATACTTCAAAAAATACTAGTTATTATTCTCCTTTAAACAAATCATACCGTTCGGAATCTTCGGGTACCCACGTACCGTTTTTAAGCTCCAAATCCTTCCGAGTCTTGCCGAATTCTATAGCTTCTCTGTCCTCCAATTGGTTGCCTGTGCTCACTGTCTTCTTGCTTCTTTTTCAAACAACACAGGCATGGGGATTTGAGTGCCCAAAACAATGCGAGTGTCATAATTTGCGGGATCCTAACCGGGTATCCACCTCGATGGCAGCCCGATGCAGGGTCAATGAAAGCATGGACCGCTACAACTTCAGCGTCTTCTCGCCACGATACACCACTGTCCTGGTGGTGCAGTGTCTGGGAAAGCCCCTAACGCCGGTCAACCATATGTTCGGGGACCTCTACTACCTTGAGGAACTCGTCTTCAAAGACTGTAGATTTAAAACCATTCCAGAATACACCTTGACCGGCCTTACGAACCTAAAGAATTTCAGTATCTTTGGCGCCGATCGGCTCACCTTCACACCACACCTCTTTCAGAAATTATTGAACTTGCAGAACCTGGAAATTATCAGGAGCGGGTTACAAACGGTGCCCGTGAACTTTCTGTGCCATTCAACGCGGATACGGTCGATAATATTATCCGAAAACAAAATATCCACGTTGAGTGAGCTAAAGAACTTGTGTCTGGTCAACGCCACTTTACTGGGACAAATCAACCGGTTAGACCTGAGCTATAACCAAATCCAAGTAATCACCGAGGATTTTGATTCCATGTTCACCGGTATTGAAAAGGTTAATTTTGTCGGTAACCAAATAGAATCAATAGCGAACAACAGCTGCTCAGAATTATACGATTTAATAGTTCTTGATTTGTCGCGGAACAGAATCAAGGATTTCCCGCCTGACTTTCTTGATTATTCAGACAATATTGAACAGCTGGGACTTTCCTACAATCCAATAACTCGACTCTTTCCCGTGTTTAACCATTTAGCCACCTTGAGGATTTTTGAAGCGGAACATACGTATCTCGACGATAGTGTCTGGTATGACTTAATTGAGAAACCAGAGCTGGAAAGTTTAAATATCGCCCACTGCCGAATATCATCAGTCAATCGCTCAGTTATGAATAAACTGGGCTCTTTGACCCGTTTGAACTTGCACAGCAATTTCATTGGCCACTTGGCCCCAAACGTGTTCTCATCAAATAGGCAACTTGAAGTTCTTATACTAACAAACAACAGTTTGATTCACTTGGGTGAAAATTCACTTCATGGACTAACTGGATTGAAACACCTTGATTTAAGCCATAATAATCTCTCTGCTATTCACATAGACGCCTTCCACGATTTGATAAATGTTGAAAAGCTTGATATGAGTTACAATGAATTGCAAGAGATTCCAAATGCCATTCACCCGTTGAATCGGGTTCAGGAGCTTTACTTTGAAGGTAACCAAATTCGAAGAATCTACAAGAACTCATTTAAAGGGATGGATTCGGTTAACCGTATCGTCCTTGCCAAGAACCTCATCCATGTTGTTGATGCCAATAGTTTTGATCTATGCCTAAATCTTCATATTTTAGATTTGAGTGAAAACAATATCACCAACGTTCACTAGGACGCGTTCGAGGGTCTCAAGCAGCTGATTGGGGTTAGTCTGGCGCATAACAGTCTTCGCAATATCGGCACGGCGCTGTGGAAACAAATCAATTTGAGTCAGGTTCATCTCCAAAACAACTTCATCGAAGAGATAATGGCGTCAAACTTTCCAGACAGTATCAAATTCCTGAACATCTCGCACAATCGAATACGCGTAGTACGACCCTTCACGTTCTCAAACAAGGACACGTTAGTCGAAGTCGATCTGCGTTCAAATCTCATCAGCCGGCTAACCAAGGATGCTATCAGCGTATCGCACCGGGTTAGAGCTATACCGGACGTGTATCTGATGGACAATCCGTTCAGGTGTGATTGTAATCTAGTCTGGTTAAAACAGTTTGCTAACGTAAGGCCCCGTAAGAGGAACGGACTACCGTATATACCTGATCTGGATGATCTAGAGTGTCAAACAGACAACACGAGCTGGCTACCGACGGGCCGCATCTATCATATAAGTGAGTCGGATTTCCTGTGCAAGTACCTTGACGAGTGCGCAGCCGACTGTATTTGTTGCCACTTCGATTTGTGTGACTGCAAGAGCATCTGTCCTAAGATGTGCAATTGTTACCGAACGTTCGATAGGAGGGAAAACTTTATCGACTGCACCAATAGCAGCCTAAATGACTCTCGCTTCCTACCTTCGAACGCTACGAAAATGTTCCTGAGCGGCAACCGTCTTGGATCACTGTCAAAACACTCCTTTTTACGTCAGCGCGAGATGTTGGTCATTCTTTATTTAAATCGTTCGCACATCACTGATGTGCAGAATGGCACGTTCATGACGCTAATCAACCTCAGGGAGCTGTACATGCATGATAACTTGCTGAGCGTCTTGACCCGCGAGACCTTCCAGGGATTGACGGGTCTCGAGCTTCTTACTCTGAACAACAACATGATCAGCTACATTGCGCCTGGTATGTTTCTACAGATACCGCGCCTAAAATCGATTGATCTAAGCGGCAACGGACTGCACACATTGGACCCGAGTTTCATGGCGATAACCACCTTTGAAAAGATAGCGTTAGCTGACAATCCTTGGCTCTGTAAATGTCCACTAGTCATGGCTCTGCAGGAGGTGTACATAACAAACCCGGGTGTGATCACAAAACCCGAAGCTGTAATTTGTGACCGTGAAGAAGTCATCAACGCAAGCGTGTCGCAATTTACAGCCTACCATTTATTCGAATACGACGTTCAGTTATATTGTTTGAATGTGACTACCACTGGTAATTTTACTGCCCAACCTACTCCTGCGATGGAAATGAAGGTTATTCTAGCCTTAGCTGTTTTCTCAGCCATCTTCATGACCTTTATGATCGCTGTTATAAGCATCATTTGCTACAAGGAGGAGCTTAAAGTCTGGCTCTTTACGCAGTACGGTTGGCGGATCGGAGATGACTGGTCAAGGTTAGATGACTCAAACAGAAAATACGACGTCTTTGTTGCTTATACAAGTAAAAATGCTATGTTTGTAGAGCACGAGTTGGCACCGCGCTTAGAACGGCGGGATCCACCTTATCGGGTATGTCTCACCTACAGGGACTATGATGTGGACATTTCATATGCTCAAAACACTATTAATTCAATAAACAATAGCAAACGGACACTTATGCTCGTTTCAAACGATTTCTTTTGCACTGAGTGGTTTCGCTATGATTTTCAAATCAACAATCACGACGTCCTTAAGGCTCTCTCAGACCGCCTTATCGTCGTCCTTATGGAAAAAATAGACAAGAAAAAACTTAATTGTGATCTTATGTTTTATTCTAGATCAAAAAAATATTTACGATATCACGACGCCCGTTTCTGGGATAAACTTTATTACATGTTACCGAAAGTTCGGGGATTACCTTTAATACCACAGACCCCGGAATCTGTGGTATCGGCGGGAGAACTCCGTGACCAATGCTGCAACAACATTGCCTTTTCGAAGACATCTCTGGAAAGCGGTTATGAAGAAATCAATTTTGTAAGGAACAACGTTTCTCCAAATTATGAACAAAATGTCTATATGGCACCCGTACCGCAAAGAAACTGCACATGATTATTATTATTATTATTATTATTATTATTATTATTATTATTACTATTATTATTACTACTACTATTATTATGATTATTATTACTATCATTTTTATTGTTGTTGTTGTTTATATTTTTGTGTACGTTTCATTTTTATTTTATTTAGTTTGAATTTTTTTTAATTATTTAAATATTTTTCTACATTCTATTTTTGTTTTGTTTTAATTTTAGTATTTTTGTTCTTTTTTTTGTTTTGTTGTTTCTTTTTGATTTTAATTTCTATGGTTGCAATTCATTAATAATGTATAACTAGTTTGTTTTATAAAACGATTTCTTAACATAAAAACTTAACAATTTAATCTAAAATCAAATAATCAAACAAGTATTTAGTCATAAAATATTAATTTTATTAACAGTTTGATATTAGCTGTTGTTCTATATTTATCTTATCATAACACAATTTTATAATAATACGTACCAAATACTATCATTTATTTCTAGCTTAAAAACTTATTTCTTTTATTATCTAACACAGAATTTTTACTATCTTATGCATTTTTCAGTAAAAAAACGAGTGCACACAAATTTCTAGGTCTATATTATTGCTTGCAGTTTATTTCTTATTTTTTGTTGTTTAAATTGTACTTAGAAAGAATCAATGAAGAATATACTATCTTCTGTACTAGTACTTTAATGTGAAAAATTGATTTTCCGATCAGCACCAATCACTAAATGTTCAGATGAATTCGAATAAATAGTGATTTAAATATTTAAATTGACTAGATAATGTATTTAGTGTAATCAGTAGTAGAGTTATTACCTCAAATCATGAGTAAATTCAACCAATTCTTGAGATGTTCTTTTAAAAATGTGCATCCTATTCTTACAGTTGATAGAACTAGGTGTCGCCAGATTCTCGCACTATATATACATGTGTTAATCTATGCACGAGTAGTAAAAATATCAAAACAAAACAGAAATTCATGGCTGTTCCTGAATCCCTTAATAACAAATAAAAACGATTTGTTTGTTTTGTTTTACGGCACATCAACTTTTATGGGTTATTTAATGCCGAGAACAATCATTTTGGATAAACCTCTTTTTTCCAGACTTAGTTTTTTAATAACTCAATATGCACTATTCAATCCATAGCTTGAAGGACTTATGGGGATTAATAAATTTCCCAAATTTATTAGTCCAACTATAAATTCAAATGGGACAACTGGGATTTGAACTCGCGTATTGCAATTTCATCGTCCGACTGCCTTATCACTGTCCTGAGAAGACTTTCCAGTTAAAATATGTGATGTGTACATGCAGTATATATTTGACAATGAATATCTTGATGAGTCGATTCGTGGTTAAATCCTCGGGTTGTAATTGTTATACGGAAGTTGATATTCCAGAATTACAATAACTTCATGTTGCTACACTTTGCTTGTTTATTGAGCAAGAAGTTGGTTGTTTCTGTTTTGTTTGTTTGTTTTTGCCTTTTGAGACCAAAATCAGTCCAGCTAATTCAAAGACCACCAGTTCTCACCCAAGAGAGTAACTATTTCTGTAAGAATTTTAGCCGCTAAATTGTGCAGCTCACTTTGTCCGTTGGTGATTATGTAGGTCAGTCGGTCGCTAGATCGCTAGGTCGATGGGTACGAAGTGGGGTGGCAGCACAAGAGTGGGTTGAAAGAAAGAGAAGTCCTGGGTGATTTCGGCTGCTGTTGTGCTTGTCAAGCCTCACCGACATGCCTATTTATTATGTCATATAAACTATTAGTTCTTCTCTTACTCAGTTAAATGTAATGCAGGTTTCACATATGTAACATGAATTAAATTTCGAATTCTGGCAAATAAATATTTATATATTAAGATTCTTATTTAATTATTTAAAAATCGCTCTAGCATAATTCTTCCCTTTTCATTTTTATTTTTCTATAGAGGGTAATTTGAAAATTCTACTAGTTTTAATAATGCTAAAAGAAACATTACAAAATAAATACCATTTGATTTTGTCACTTTTTTAAAAATCAAAATTTACCGCTTGATACAATCTAAATGTTTTTATTTTTCGCAAAATACGGAAAAATATTTTTTAATTATATACGTTCAAAGTAAGCTTTTAATAAAATCTTATTTTGCGCTCAAATGAATCTATAAATATTGAATTATTTTACAAAATTTTTTAAAAACATCGAAAACAAAAATATATTTGGGCTGTAATTCATTGCATCCATTATTTTTTTTAAATATATAAATAAAAAAAATGAAATACATTAACACTTTTCTTAATTTTCTGTTTTTTTGTTTTTGTCTTTTTTCTTTTTCTTTTTCTTTATTGCTTGCTTTTTTTGTGAATATTTTATTTTAATTATAGAGTTAAAAGTTAGCTGTGATACGTTTACACTATTTTCTTAACTTGAACTATTGTATTCAATTTTGTTTTTATATTTTATGTTTATCTTGATTATGGAGTTTAAATATGTATATTTTTTATAGAATAATTATCAAATAAGAAAACCTAAAGTGGCATGAATTAAAAATATTATTATTGCTTATTGTTTTTATTACTTCACCATATACTTGATGTAAATGTGCTATTACGTGGATTCATTTATCTAATCATTAAATTGGATCTAAAATTTAGATCCTTTACTTGACTTAGATATTCCTTAAACATTAGTTTCTGTATAGAGAGTGTAAAAATCAATTATATATATTATCATTATCTTAGGAAAAGTAGTTCCCACAACCACACATACACACATAAACGCACACATATATATATATATATACATATATAATGTTTATATATTACTGTACCTTATTCTTATGTAAAAATTAAATGATTTAAAGGAACAAGAAAAGTGCTCAATATAATTTTGAAGCTATATTTATTTAATTTAGTCATATTTCTATAAATTTAGAAATGAATCTATACATTTAGAAATACATTTATGAATTTAGATAAACATTTACAAATTTAGATATAACAATTTATATATATAGATATACATCCAATACAGTAGTACTATTTGACTATCAATTTCCACCGAACTCTATTCTGGACTTAGGACACATCTTCACTGATTATTTGTTGCATACTTTCTACTCAACGGTGTTCTCCTTATATTCCGAATAGAGAAATCAGAGACTTTGGATTATGTTATAGACGCAAATAATAAATCATCACAGTTGATTCTATTGTTAGATTCTAAAAAGTAAATGTCATAAAAAATATAACGTTATTTATTTTGGTAATTGTTAAAATAATATTAATGCTGCGAGGGCTATTTGAGGACATTTTTAGAATGTTAATAAATAACAATAGTATAGCAAACAATCTTTACATATAAATCAAATATGCACAATTTTTTCTGGTGACGTTTCTTTGTCAAATTATTCTATAAATCTACCTGTGGCTTTAATAATTGCTTCTATGCAGGCCCGAAACCGCTGATAAGCTGAAATTAAGTGGCCTTTATTTATTCCGGAAATTAACTTGACAACGGCTGCCTTCTGGGAAGCTTTGGTACTATGATGATGTCGATTAGTCTCACGTTCAACAACAAGGCCTACGTAATAGTAGATATTTAAATCAGGCGAGTTTGGAGGCCACATGTTGGGAGCAACATGATCATAAAAATTATCGTGTAACAACTGTTGGGGTCCCAAGGCTTTATTGAAAAATTGCCTAATCTTGCTGAAAGGCTATATTCTTCTACTGGATAGTTTGTCTATCCAGGGCTCAACAACAGGTTTTTAGAACATGAATGTATCCAGTAGCATTAACCCTGAGACCCTGTGGAAAATGTATGGTATATGACTTTCACTACTCACAAATCTTAGAACAATCACAATTGCTGGAATTTGATGTGCATCACTGTGAGTACTTTGGAAGTTTGGTGTGCATCACTGTGAGTACTTTGGAAGTTTTGTGTGCATCACTGTGAGTACTTCGGAAGAATATGCATATCTCCTATTATGTTGTCTTTTAGTTTTCTGATTTTGTCGATCATTTATTCGACTGAGAAAAACCAAAGCATTCTATTATCGTGAAGGTTTTTGACTTTGCTACGAAACCATTTTGACCACATGAAATGGTTCTTTGGTTCATTGCTCGAACAAATCGACCTTTTCTTCATTACGTATAGCTAATAACGAATGATCTGATCCACCAAATTTTCAAAGTCAACTTTGAAACCTCGTGTTCTTTGTTAATGGACCCCATCGATCTTTTGGAGTCCTCATCGATAATATTTTGAACACAATATACGAATTCTGGTGTTCTTAAACAATTTGCTAGTTTTTCAGAATCATTTAACATCTAACTCACGGGTTGCTTAGAGTAAGTGTGCCAAAAATAACAATACAACAATTTACCTGATAAAGTTGATTCTCTTTATTATGGTGTTTCGTCATATTGCA
>JAYKTE010090606.1:0-14000 GCA_036873565.1 Xipholeptos notoides
ATATATATTTGCACTTTGCATTTAGGAATCACCACCGGCCATTAGCAGAGTGTGAATACACTGCTAATGGCAGATGTGCAAAGTGGACACAAAGAGGTGAAAGCCCGAGTAGATGTTGTACCATACACTCTTTGACTGGAATGACACGGACTTTACTGGTGCTCAGAAGAGACTTGTTGTCATTTTGACCCCAATAAAAAACACTGGTCACTGGATGCGCAATCACCTGATGATTGGTGTGAAATCCCATGATAATGATAATAGGGAGAGAGGGACAAAAACTAATTATAATAATTGCTAGCAGAAACTGTGAAAATTCCATAGTAGTTGTAAAAAATTTTAAACACACACTAAAAACAATTACAACGAGATTTTTCTTCAATAGGACTGCGAATTAAATTTAAAAAAACTACTGTAGATATTACAAGAAACAAAACTATAGTAAAGCATTACTTTTGTCTAGAGATTCTAATTTAGTCAATTGTATATTAGGAATTTTAACAATTGACAATTTCACTAAATTTTAATTACAAATGATCTAATGTAGAATTTTATATTTTATCAAAATAAACATATTAAATTCTAATCAATGAATATTTATGAAAGATTAAATAAATATGATTTTCTACACATTTAGTTTTTTTAATAAGACGATATTCACTATTTAACACATAGCTGGAGGGAATATGGGAATTCATACCTTTCCAAAGGATATTAGTCCAAATATAAAGACAAACAGAATGACTGGGATTTGAATTCGTGTTCTACGATTTTCCGTAATCCGACTGCCTACCCACTAGCCCAAGTCGACTTACCCCGCTAACTTCTTCAATACAAAATAAACAAATACTAATTATGGGTTTCAATTATTTTTTTAATGTATAACGTTATTTTTTTTAAACTAACACAATAATAAAAAAAAAAAAATGGCAGAATCTACCAACAAAATGTCACTTATCTTTTTTTTCTTACTCCGTCATACATAAAATCTAAAAATATATATATCTATATATGTGTGTATGTTTGATTATGCTACACTAGTCGTCATAAAGGATCATTTATTATAATCAATATGAATAATAAAACATTTTTCAATTTTTTGTAAAAAATGCAGAACATATGTTACACTCAGTGACTTCATTTGATAGTTGCCTTTTATGGATTATGCTAATTAAAATTCTTATAATTCTTTTGTAGTATTTGATATTTGTGATTAACCAAAAACTTGAAAGAAAATAAAGAACACCTGCTCAAAGCATTTCCTCGTTGTTACATCGTGAAAAAACATATGGAAAGATTTAAATTATATAATCTTGATTAATGAAATTGTCGAGTATATATAAATGCATTCAAAACAGAGGAAAATATTTATTTAAATAAATAAACTTAACTTTTCTATGATTTTATTTGTTCTTAATGTATAGTTTTGCTTAATATCAAATTACTAGGTAATTGGAATTGTTAAATGGGATAGCAATAAGATTTTGTTTGTTTAATTGGTTATTTTGTTGGTTATTTGGAAGGTTAATTGCTTGCTTGGTCAGTGGTTTGTTCCTTAAATGTAGGGAACAAGAAGACCGGTTCCTGCAACTGAAATCATAGTAAGTACCATGACACTTCCACCACCAAACTTGATACTATTTTAATGCACATTGGATAATATCGTTCAGTAACACTTCGTCTCACATATAGTCTACTATCGGACCCAAACAAGTTGAAATTGACTCATCACTGAAATGTACACAATCCCATTTTTCTTCGGTCCATATTACGTGCTTACTTGCAAATTCCTTTCTTGCCTTTTGGTTTTCCAAAAATATTAGTGGCATTGGGGAAAATACTATTAAATACAAGACTTTCTCCTTAAGGATTTAAGAAACTGAGTACCTTGAAACATTGATGGCAATGTTAGTTTTAGCTTTCTCAGAAATGACAGTCACTGTTTTAAGTCTATACTTGCTGGAGTTTTGTAGAATCCATGTGCCTTCTCTTGTGGTAGTTTTCCTAGGCCTACCTGGTCTTGGAAATATGGATTTTGTAGTGGAAAATTTTCAAAATCAAAGAACTTTTTTTCAAGTTAACGGTTGTACAATAGGTATATACCAACTCATTTTTCTTCGTTCTGTAGATACCATACACCGATGAGTTGAAGACTATTCCTTTTCATTATTATTGTGATTATTCGTCTCGATATACATTCAATGTGATCTTTGGCTCCTCAATAAAATAGAAAACAACAAAGACATGCTTAGAACTTTCCGAACGACATCACACCCAATTTCAATTTTTGTTTGATATCAATATCTGGTCTAGAGAACTTCAGTTAAAATAATTATCCATATTGAATTTTTTTTTTCTAGTGATTTTTTTATTTAATACAAATTCTATTTCTATATTTCAAGAAAGATTTTTATATCAAAACTTGATTTATTTTTAAATTTTTGTCTTTCAATCAAAGATACGATTTTTTTTGATTTTTTATTCTTTAATAGTAAACAATCATTTTTCCCATCTGTCCGATTTAAAATTAGATGACAGAGGTTAGTGTTATTATTTCTTGCTCTTAATTTTTAGCAATCTTATTTGACTTTATTAAGAAATAAAATATGGTTTTGGAATAAGATTTCAGATTCTTTAAAAAATCATAGCTTTCTTTATTTTTTCCAAGTAAAATAAAAGAAAGACATTTTTCAATCACGATGCATCAGGTAAGATGGAATATTTTTTACTTCTCAATAAAACAGATTCATTTTTATTAACTGTCTGATTAATGAAATTGTTGTGGTGATGTGTATCCTCTTAAGTGGGTTAAAATTCTTTGACACCAGTGCTGTGGTCCTTTGAAATGGTCAGTGAAAGAGAGACATGGACAGAGGGTGATAGATGAACAAATAAGTTACATAAAAAAACGTAGGGTAGATTTTGACCGTACTTTCGGCCGACTGTTACGACAGTCCTGATCTTGTATGACATGGCCTAAAAAGGTTGATATGCAGTATAACACAAACAAATTCGTATGACAATGTTCTCCCCACAGAGCGTGGTAAGTTTGGAGGTGGGGAGAGGCAAAGTTGGAGTGCAATAGCCTTAACAGAAATAACGAAAAAATCATACTTATAACTCCCATAATTTTTTCCATCTAAGAATACACAGAACGAAATTATAAGAAATATTCGAGTTTAAGATAAGATTCTCAATTCCTGACGAAATATCAAATTATTATTTGTTCAAAACAAGTATTGATTTTAAAGGTTGAAGCTTATGATATAAACCTGATTATTTTTTTTAGTTCAGCTAGATTGATGTGAATTTTGTGACGAGAGAGCTATTGTTTATGTAAAATATTTTTCTGGCTAAAAAGTTATAAATCAATTTAAAACAGAAAAAAGTAGAAATAAGATTTCAAATCCATCTTCCAAACTGTCAATATTGGCTATGGTAAAGAACACATGGAAATAACGTGCGATTTAAATCCATATTAACTACAAAAACAAAATAAAAAGTGCCGCCACTGTATAATGTTTAGCCATACATAGAACTTTCTGAGTTGCATAAGGAATATCGGGCTATTATGCTGCCAGTTGAAAATAGTTCAAGATTCTAAATAAAATTGAACTGAATCGTGAAAAATTAAAACTATGCAAAAGAATCTACAAGATGACATCGGAAACAGGTGGAGCAAAAGCATAGAATTTCATTGATAATAGTGAGAGTAGGACAAAACGAAACGATACTTCATTAGCTCTTCAGATTATAGGGAAGTCTCAATGTCTTAGTAAATAAGTGCTAAATATTTAGAATTATATTAGTTGAGTCCAAATTCTAGTTGCCTCATTGTATTTGAGCTAATATACTTAGAAAAAGCATGAAATACCTTTATCTACCAATATGGCTAGATAGGTATGAATTCATTTTATCTCCTTAGCTGGAAGTCTTTAAATAACGCGTCAAAGTTTCACAGCCTTTGAAATCTAAGAACAGTCTAAACTTCAAATATTAGTCTAATCCTTGCTCACTCACAATTATGTGATAAGCATTGCAGCTAACGTTCATTTAACTACCTGTCTACACCAAGAAATCATATGTCAAAAGTTCTATGAAAACGATGATATTGCATATAACAAAACCAAAAAATATAAATTTCTATGCCTTATTAAAGTTGAAATGTTGTTAAACAAAGCTGGACAACCCATAAATCGATGAATACCTTGTTAAATATCCCGAACTTGGCGTTAGGCAGATGTAAAAGTTATCAAGCCATTGACCAAGACTAACCAAGTAGCTAACCAAGACATTTTAAATATAATTATTCTAGGTATTACAATATCATCAAGTTGAAAAAGAATAGAATTAGAATAAAATAAGACAAAAAATATTTTTTATTCATTTTCTATGAAATAGGTTGTTTGTTTTTTTTTGTTATAGAGATGATAGAAAGACACATGAATGTCATAATTTCTAAGTTTTTTTTTAAATCTTTTTTGTACACAATAAGTAAAAAAACAAAAAAAATCTAAATAGATAAAGCTTTCTATAATTTTCTTTTATTTTTATTTTCCTATGCTTCAAGCAAAATACAAATTAATTCTTGTTTTAAAATTTCAATAATTTTAGACAAAAACTACGGGAAGGGTAGGAAACTAACTATAATAAAAGAACTACACATAACAAAAGAACTGCATATTTTTCGAACCTCCATTATTCTAAGAAACTATATATTTTTCGAACCTCCACTCCATTATTCTAAGAAAATCATGTTTACCAAAAATTTCCGTCATTAAATGATTACCTTTAAAATAATATTTTTCGTTTTGATTCTCAGAATATTTATTGATTTCTTGTTAGATTTTATGGTATTCTTAATAATTCGCAAGTTTTTTTATCTGCGAGAAAAAATACTTTGTCATTACTCGTTATTTTAGATAAGACGTAGAAAAAAAGATGGTCCTTTCAGATGTGCCGCCAAAATACCTTTTAAAGCTTAATTCAAAATTGGTTTTATGTATTGTGGTATTGATTTTTTTAAATCCTATTAGCGCTTAATAGGAGTGAATTCCCGCGAGTTTGTAAGTTGGTGATTCTCTTACCAATGATTTATTATGTTCCTAAAACTATAAAATTTACCTCACATTCTGTGATGCATTCTACCACCAAAATGTCATTGCCATCTTAAGAGTCAAATAAAACCTTATCATAAATGTTGCCTCGCATTTTGTAGCACATTCTACAACATAATTATATCACAGCCATCTTAAAAGACACTTACAACCGACCATAATACGTAGTGCATTTCCCAACTAAATATGCCATTAACAATTTGTGAAATTCACCATTAAATTTCCCAATATTTATTGGAGCATTCTACTTCCCAAACCTGACACTTCCATCTTAGATGTCACATGCAACCATAGCATTTGCTTCACATTTTACCGTCAGTGTGTTTCCATCATCTTAAGGGACATATATAATGATATCATAAAATTTTCCTTGAAATGTAAACCTCCAGAATTTGACTCTAGTATGTATGCTGCTGGCTTAATTTTATTTGAACTAAAGTAAAGTCCGTTTTGTCTCTTCTTGTCTAGTGTCATCTCGTCCAACTCCTTCTAGAATAACTTAACTTTTCATCTTTAAATATTTGTTTATGATATCACTTTTCACTCGAAGCCTGGTAGTAATGGGGATGATATCTAACAAGCACCAACATTTTTATATATTCAACCAAGTATCGCCAAATGACGCCTTGAATATTATGAAAGAAAGTTTGTGTTTTATGGTATATAAACTTTTTTAGGTCATTTAATGCCGATAACAATCATTTTTTTATAATCGTTCTTTTGTCCACGCGTAGTTCTTTAAACAACATAGTATCAACTATTTAATCTATAGCTGGAGGGAATGTGGGGATTCATACACTTCCAAGGGGTATAAATCCAAAAATATGAACCCAAATGGGAAGACTGTGATTCGACTCGCGTATTACGATTCGAAAGTTCGACTGCTTATATTCTGCTCCAAGTGAACATCCCTATGAAAGAAAGTATTTAGAGTTTCCCTTGACATTTTTAGATAAGTTTTACAACTAAATAGATCTAAATTTTAAAAAGTCATCCTTTCAGTTTTATTTATTAGTGAATTCTTGAAGATGAGGCTTTTTAATCTACACATTAATTTATTCGCGTAGTGTTGTTTCATAGTTGCTGTTTTTCACTGTTTCTACCAACCTATCTGTTGGCCTTCGTCAGGTGATTAACCACGACCCTGGATAGCAACTGTAAGTCTTGTAACCGTATCCCCAGCAACCACTGCCTTCTATAGCACCACATTTTGGCTAAGAATTGAAACAGCTGTTTTCTGACAATGCTCAACTGGAACCATAGAGACTCAACGGCTCTATCCACGAGACACAGGATAAGTTTGCCGAAACGTAATGAAAAACAACTATGAAAGATGAGAACAAAAGTCCGTATTTATCCTTTTAGATTTCAATAAATTGTATTTCCATTCTTCTATCATTTCTAGTTATTGATCTGTACTAATTTGTTGTTTTATTTAAAAATTAAAGATTTAAATACTTAAATGTTATCTTTTTATATTCTAATAAATCTGATTTCCATTCCCCAGTAATTTATTGGCTTTTTGTTGTTTCTTTTTCGGTTTTTTTTTTTTTGTTTTTTAATTTTTTGTACCTGGGCATTTATTTTTAAAATAGTGTGAAATAATCCCATCACACCTCATACATCTTGCAGAGAGAATTTTATCTAAAAATCATTGAAATAAAATTTCTTGAAATATTAGAATATTGAATGATAGACCCATGCTATAAAAAATTATGCAGTTTTTCTTATTAATAAGATCATTTTTTGTATATAAATTTCAACTTGTATAGAAAATTATTATTATCAAAATCCTTCAGATTTTGATAGCATGGGTTTTTCAGTGTTCTAATGTTTATCCGAATTTGTAAAATGATTTCTAATTATTATCACTATTCCATTTATTTTTACCTATCACCTTTATTGCTACTTTTATAACCTAATGTACATTCAACCTTCTACAAAAATTATCCGGACCTAGTCTTCTATATAAAATGAAAAAAATAAACTAAAAAGCCTTTTCCGAATTGTAAAAAAACAAACTGTTTACTCAATCAAGAATATACAATCCGCATAGATGTTACTGTTAATCTGGCATGATTTCAATCTTTTTAAGCATTCTTAGATAATTGCGCCTTATTTGCATTGAGCTTACATCCTTCAGACTAATGAACACTATGTTGAGAATATAATAAATTTGAGAATAAAAATCAAAATTTAGACAGTTATAATAATCAAAAGTCATATCACAACTTCAGACTGGGGAAGTCCACTTGGGACAATGGATAGGCAGTCGGAATTCGGAATTGTAACTCGCGTTTTCGAATCTCAATCATTCCGTGTACGTTCCCATTTCGACTAATGCCCTTGAGAAAGTTACGAATCCCCACTTTATCCCCTGCTATGGGTTAAATAGTGCACAATGTGTTATTTAAAAAAAATTACGTGTAGACAAAAGAACGTTCATTGAAAAATGTTCTCGGCATCAAATGACCTAAAAACGTTAATATGCCGTAAAACACAAACAAACAACTTAAAACAAGCATTAGATTACTGATAAAGAAATTACTTCAATGTATTTTACTCTTTAGGGTGATCGCTGTGGAATCAGGGGTGGGTATGCAATATATGAATGTTTTCTTGGGTCATGTTTCATTTTAAAGAGTTTGTACTTTGAGATAACGTAAAAAATCTCTGAAATCAAACAAATTACTCTACTAAAAACAAGTAAAATAGTTTTAAGCTACAAAGCTAAAATGTTTTTCGATAAAAAAATTAGATACTCTATATACAATTGTGTTGAACAAATGGTGAAGTGTAAGGATTGTAATAACATGATAGTGTGACTCTCGACCATAGTTTCTCTCATTTTTTATCCGCTATGTTGGAAGATGCTGAGGGAATTGGTGATTGAATTTTTAGGTAAGTTGGCAACTTGTCACCCATTTAAGTTAGAGGTTGATAAAAAATTAACTCTTTCCAAGTGGTAATAGAGTGCTCCCACTGAGATCGCTTGATATATGGTGTATAGTCTCGCGTTTAAGACGAGATTAAATCCTATGACGTGATGTGAGGAAACTACTGAGCAACGCATGAGGCAAGATATCAGGATAAGACAAGAAGTATCAAAGCAACTATGATTTCTGCCTCTAAAGACCTTGCAATCAACACATCGGCGGTCGAAACAGGAAATAGAAAACAAAATGTCAATGTGATTACGAAATAGCTTTCAGTGGAACCAGAATACAGTTTAAAATATAATTTTGTCGGTGATCACGTAACTAAAGTAACATAAAAAAAGGATGAAAAAATAAGCTGTAAATATAAACGTGAACTTGATCGAACGTTGTCGAGAATATAAAAATCAAAGAAAGAAGCAAAGAAAGAATGAAAATCGACACGAAAATAAAACTACAAAAAAGCCAAAAGAAAAACAACAAACCAAAACGAAAAAAACTATCAACAAAAGGAAAAGGGAGCTAAACACACAAAATAATGAGAAACAATAATGAGTAGCATAAAAAAGTGTTAAGTTTTCCTTTCATTTCTGTTCAAAAAATCAATCGGCCTCAAAAAATAGAAATAGAAATTAGATGCTAATTTTCTGTTGTCTAAATTTAGCTTTATGTGAGGTTATTTAAAGATGTCGTTAGTTTTCATAAGTTATATTTTGAATAAATTGATAATTTCGTTTTAGATCGTTGTTGAAAAGGATTAGAAAATAGAATAAGAGAATAAATAATAATATGAATTGATAGTGAAAAGGGAAGCAATATAAGATGTAAGAAAAAGAAGTTGCCATGGACTGATTTCACACACTTATGTTGTGATATCATTCTTCATGGCCGTATACATTTACACGGATTTCGGAATCGTAATACGCGCGGAAAAATCCCAGTCGATCTATTATACCTATATTTTTTTTTGGTTACTTACGATTCGTTAACTTTATCTAAGAGTAATCCTAGAATTGATTGCAAAAACTTTTGAATATGGTGCGTGTCCATACAGGAGAGTATCTTATATAAATGAGAAAAAATTATGGGTAGATGTTGCTTGTGTATCCTACCAGGGGTGTGAAAATTCGAAATAGCGAAGTGCAATAACTCATGTAGATAAAAGAGAGGAATTAGTATATATAACTTAATTAGTTTTCCTAGTTTAATAATTCTTTTGCGAACATAAACAGCTTTTATATGTAAATGCTTAAACAAGTGTAGAAATGTACTTATTAAACCCTCACTTTAAAGTAAAACTATATTTGAGCTTTTAATCATGAAGTCTATAAGTTCGCTAATAGCATTTTGGAAGATGATTGAAAAAGATTATTGTCAAAACAAATCGTTAATTATTTCGAAGAGGATGATTATTTTGACAAATTACAATCAGCCTAAAACATTTAAGGGGTAAAATGTTGAGTTTAGTCGTAAAACGCACATTCTTAATAATATGATACTTGTTTTCCTGTTTGGGGTTTGTTTCTGTTTCAACCAATTGCACATAAATAAAATAGAAGCTACTAGTTAACTTTCTACAAACAGTCTAAAATAGAGGAGTATTAACATAAAAACACGGTTTCTTGTATCAAATAACCGTTAACATTGATATGGCTTCACAAATCTAACATTTTCTAATGAAAAACTTGTTCGTATCATGAAATGGTCTCTAAATATTGATATGCCTTTAAACAAAATAATCCAACAAATAAAATATTCGAAACCAAACATATTAAAAGACATTTTTAGAGAAAAATGTATTAACAACATTAACCGTCCTTGCTTGTTTGTTTGTTTAGTCTTACAGCATGTCAATCTTTTTAGATCATTCAATGCCGAGAACAATCATTTTTAAGAAACGATCTTTTTGTCCCCACAGTTTTTTTTTAATAACACAATATGTACATTCCTGGAGGGAATGTGGTTTAAACGTTCTTACCGGTTAATAAAACTATAAACAATATGACCGAGCCAAACAAAAAAAAAACATTCACATCAAAAATTGATTCCTGGTATTAACTATTTTTATGAGGGGTTAAGTGTTAGGGTGTTTTATTTGCATTTTTGATGTTGTTGTTGATGTTTTCTGATATTTTGTTTGTTTTAAGGCATGACAACCTTTTAGGTTATATAATGCTGAGAAAATCATTTTTTGATAAACATCCTTTTTTCTACACGTAATGCAATACGCACTATTTAATCCATAGTTGATGGAGATGTAGGGATTCATACTTTTCCCAAGAGTATTAATCCAACTATGAACATAAATGGAACGACCTGGATTCGAATTCGCGTATTACGATTCCGAAGTCCGACTGCTATCCACTGTCCCAATTAAACCTACCCCCTGTTTTCTGAAGAGAGACTTAATATCCTAATGTTATATGGATCATCACAAATATAATAAGAGTAATTGAAATTTGAAATAAACCTAACTTTCCTAAAAGTTCTTCTGTTGTGGTATTTAGTATTTCTTTCATTTTTATCTTCAAGATATTTTGATCTTATTTTGAAAATATCCTACGGTCACTTCCCAGCCCGAAGTCTAGCGTGATGAATTTTGAAAACTTACATTTACATTTGATTATTGAATGGCTACAGAGTATTCAATTTGGTTATTGGACGGCTACAGAGTATTCAAAAGTTTTTTGCCAATTTTCCCTGCATTTTCCTTTTTACAGAAAAAGGCATTTTTCGTTGAATACAGTGGTTTTAGCTAACGATTGCCAATAAAGACTATCCAAAAATAATATATGGTTAAAGACATAAATACAATACCAGTAATTTCATTAATGCAAAAAAAAATAGTTTAAAATTACTAACTTTTCGGGCAACCTGACCATTATGAAGGTAGAAGAAACATATTGCACAACAAAATCCTTTCTTAGATCTAGATAAATGCAATGCAAGTATTTTAGTTGTGATAAGAAGCAATTACTTTAAGATTGCTCAGAACTTTCCAAATAACTTAATAGATATTTATAAATACACTGTTTGTATTGAAAGACGTAGAAAGTAAAACGTTATAATAGTCAAGTGTTTATTTTTGAAAAGCATAATTCGATAATTTTGTCTTTTGATAATCAATTTCTTTCTTTTTTAATTTTCATTTTATTTTCCTATTCAGCCGGAATTTAATAAGAAAGCTGAACGCCATATTGAATCATTTATTCATCATACAAATCTAGGAACAAAAGGTAATCAAGACTTTCTTTTTCCTCTCTTTAAACGTATTTTAGGTTTCTGTTGAGAAACCGGCGCGATATAAATGAACCAAACAAAACAGTCCCTTTAGAATAATCAGAAAAAATACTGTAGTTAAAATCAATGTTTATAATCTATTTGATCAAATTTTGAAATAAAATTAGGTCTGATTGACAATATACTGACTACAGTATATAAAGTCTTAACCGACTCATCATTAACCGTCTTGTCTACAGGAAACTAATATGTCATTTAATCCATGGAAGGGGTTAATCTAAGGTTAGTCCGTTCAGAATTGACAAATCAACAACTGTTGAGTATTGAGAAAAATCATTACATTATTGGTAAATGTCAAATTTAGTGTAAACCAATCCAGAATTTACCAATCGGTAACTATAGAGTAACTTCCGATATCGTTGGTAAATGAAAAGTCCATCGTAAATCAATCCAGAAATTACAATCAGTAAATAAATACAACAATGGTAAATGTTCAACTTATGGTATATAAATTCGAATTAAATAATTGCTCCAGTATCCAGTAAATTTATACGGCATTGAAAATACTTTATTAGTTATTTATAATTACAAAGATGCATAATTTATTATTATCATATAAATTCATCTAAATGGGTTTGTTTAAAATTCATTAATATACATTATTATATAAGCACACAAAAATTGATTAAGGTAAAATGCATCGAAATATTTTGCTATAAAATGAATTTTAATTTATTACTATAAAAATACATTATAATTTATCAAAATCAAAATAATCAGAATATTTTTATATCAAAGTATTTTGAAATTTAATATTGTAAACATACATAACACAAAATGCCAATTCAGTTTTAGTTCTCCGAATAATCTTGTGGATAAAACCTTTAGAACCCAGTTTTGTACGAACAGACAGGAACTTCGTTGCTTGGCGCGTCCAAAGTACAGATGAAATACTATTTTCAGTCCATCTATTTTGCGAAAAAATAAAAATAATGAAAATAGGACATGTCATCATTTCTTTGTACACCTATTTTTTGGACTGTTGTTTTCATCTTTATCTTTAGTAACTTCACGAAATTACATCTGATGAACTCTTCGGCCTTCTTTAAGAGGTTAAACTTAGGAATCCATGTTACAAGTGTTACGGATTGAAGTGTTCAGTTTCTGCAGTTCTAAGTGATGTATTATATAAAAGTCATGGTTTAAATGCTAACTAAAGACAGAAATTACCAAGAAAACATTTCCAAATTTAACACCCTTACCATGAATTTCATCGATTTTTTTTGTAACCTAGTTCTGTGTTTCGCCCAAATAAAATAGAAGTTAGCGGTAATACCATCTAGTCAATGCTGGTGTTAAGTTGAGCACCCGCCATTTATCTTTGACCATGTATAATCTGAATGTTTTCCTAATATGTCTTCCACATTTTTAAAGCATTTGAAAAATGACGTTAGAAATGTTCAATTTACCCCACATGTTGGCCAAGTTTAAGGGGAGAAAAGAAGTATTTCTACAAAATAAAATTACTTAAATTTCAGAAGAGTCAAATATCTCAACCTCCAGTAATTAACAATGAATTGAAAAAATCATATCTATCAGAGTTTTTGATATCCTCACTTTCCAACTTTCACTTGATGATTATCAAAACACTTTTTTCGCAACCACCCTCCCAAACTGGTAATAAGGTAAGAAATAGACGTCAATCGCTCAGAAACCTGTGGTGCAGGTGGCTTAATGTGTATGGCATTAGAGGTTTATGAGGTTTCTGTTAACTCGTACACAAGCATAAGTTCATCTTACCCCACTACTCATCTTACTCCATTCTCCCCTAACTTTATTTCCTCTATTCAGAGTATATCTTTTTATTTATTCAATTTCAACCAATCATTGAAAGGTTTGCAATTTGATATATCTTTCAGATGCCCATTAAAATATGTATCTAAAATGTTCGTACGTCTTATAACAGATTACAAAATTATATTTTCCAGTCATGTTCTTCGATATTGAAGAATCACTGACTAAACAAAATGGTCACTAAATCAACATACACGCTTCTCAGCTGTAAATGAGTATTCTTTTAACGAGTGTTACTTGTTTAAAGAATATTCAATCTTGTCATGTACAACAAAATTAGTCTTACAGCCGACTGGCAATATCATATTAAAAAAGCACGAGTTCTTCAGAATATATATCTATGGTTGTTTTTGTTTAATTTTGTTGTTGCTGTTGCTTTTAGGGTTGGGGTTACTGACAGGAGATTAGATTGAATATACATCTATAATTTGGAAGAAAACATGCTAAGTAATTTCAATCTTGTATAAATAAACTATTCCTGGTAAAAGAAAAGTAAAGGAAAAATTGAAATTTATAGTTGTAGAAGATTGGCATTTATTTACTAACCTAGCTATAATTGCAGTGGCCTAGTGGTTGAACACAACTTCAAAATCACAGTCAATCCCAGGTTCATTTTTAGTTGCCTCGGATAGATGAGCTCATTGACTTCGAAGGGTAAACATGTATGAATGAAAGACCACACTCATTCCGAAACCTGGCCAAATGCAGCTCGTAGGATCTGAAACATGCGCAATAATGAGAGGGAGTGAATAAAGTATAACGAAATTTGAAATCGTATATTTGTGGGTACTTATTCTGGTACTTCATATCTCCATATCAGTCATTACCAGAGCCTTGACTTTCGCAACGCTTG
>JAYKTE010090717.1:0-13999 GCA_036873565.1 Xipholeptos notoides
TTAGTTTTACAATAATTTAGTTTCATTATTAGCGTTACTATTATCATTACCTAAGAGACTAACTAGCTAGATTATCATATCACCCCACAAAAGGGGAATGGGGTGTCTAGAGACACCAACAAAATCGACTTCACATCTTGACGTCTGGGGTAGAAAAGAGACCGATTGAAAGAGGGACTTTTTGAAGGGAACCTTGCAATGTATTCCTACGCGCCCATGCTTGCCTGATGGCGGATCACAACTAGGGCAGGAACACTGCACTGGTCATGGCACTATTTGTCAATAGTACCATAACTACAAGACATGTTATGCACACCGAATTTACGACATTAAACTAAACTACTTTGTAATGTTATGGGGTCTTCTTAGACAGGAGGGGCCTTCTTCTGCTGATCTACCAAAGATGTTGAATTGGGAAGTGTATAACGTTAAACATAGTGAAAATCTGTAAGTGAATAGTTTTTGGGTACTTACAAACTTTGTGGGGTTCGATATGGTTTTCTGCTGCTGATGTTAGTTGGGGGAGTCCTCAGCTCGACCCTCAAATGGCCCTTGCCTTGTCTTTGTCAATTACACACCTGGTTCCTTATGTTCTTCACACGTTGCTGGTCCTTTGTGCTTTCCTCCAGGTTGTATTATTCCTCTGTCTCTGTTCCATCTTTTGTCAAGGCTGAAAATCAATTTCTCATCAAGAACAGAGATGGGAATTTGTTTGGTCGACCAAATTATTATTATTACCTTCAATTTTATGGACTCTCCTAAACCACAACATACCTTCATACTGTTGGTTACGTCACGATTGCCTGATAAAATTTGATTTAGGCTACATGTCGTACAAGCGTACAACATATTAATTATCTGTACAGATAACCCTTACCTTTCAAACATCAAGGTTGGCCTTCTGTTAAGAAGTGGCAGTCACCATATTGTGAAGAGAACAATGATAAAAATGAAGACAGCAATCAAAAAAATAGATGCACAAATTATCAAGCTTTATCTTATGGATTGTGAAGGTACCAATGATAAGGATGTGGACAACAGTCTAAAAAATAGATGTATAAATTATCAGGCCTTATATTATATATATATATATTATATTAAATCAAGGATTTTGAAGATAACAATGATACGGATTAGGATAACAGTTCTAAAAGTAGATGTACAAATTATCAAGTCTCATCTCAAGGACCATGAAGTTAACTATGATAAGGATGAAAACAACATTCCTAAAAATTCAGTATCTGATACAAAGCAAAAAGTTGATTTATTTTATTGCACGAAAACAAAAACCATGATAAAGTGCTATTCTATTGTATTTTTCTATGATAAATACAAATCTTATATCTTTATCATACAAAAATAAGTATCCGATGCAAAGCAAAAAGTTGAACTTTTATTAGACAAAAACAATAACAAAGTGCTATTCTGATGTATTTTTGTATGATAAAGATACAAGATTTGTATTTATCATACAAAAATACATTAGAATTTTGTTATTGTTTTTGTTTGGCACCCACTGTAAATAATAAAAATAAATAACTCTTTGCTTTGTATTGGATACTTATTGCACCCACTGTTTTTTTTTTAATGTTGTCCTCATCCTTATCATTGTTACCTTCACAATCCTTGAGATGAAGCTTGATAATTTCTACATCTATTTTTAGGACTGTTTTCCTTTTTATCAAATACTTATTGCTCTCACTGTAAATACAAATCTCGTATCTTTAACATACAAAAATACATTAGAATAGCACTTTGTTATTGTTTTTGTTTTCGTGTTATAAAGATAAATCAACTTTTTACTTTATCGGATACTTATTGCACCCACTATAGATGCGCAAACCTATTCACATAATATTTGTATAGGTTGTTGAGATAAGAAAACCTTGTCTTTGTATTTTTAATCCAATATTCATGTCATTTCATTTGATTTCCCCAGACAGATAAATCCGTGTAGAAAATAGACAGATACTTAACAATCTATTTATTTTATTTATCTATTCATTTGATGGGTCCTTCTTGACCAATTTGATGAACCGAAATCAATCACGTTGGCCTACTTCTGTTAAGCCCTTATGTCTCTCTCTCTGCAGTCTCTTTGTATGTGTCATTATCTATTGTCAAGCTATTCACCAAATTGTCTGATTGTCAACGTTTTTGCTTGTCTCTCGGTAAAATAAACAATTTTTTAAAAGTGTGTCTTCTCCTTCCTTGTTGAAACTCTCTGAAAAAAAAAAAAAAAAAGAACCTTTCTTTGAATTCAAACCTCTGTTTGGTATTTTTTCTTCCTCATTATTAGGCTGCGTGTCCAAAGGTCACTATCACTCTAGATCTTTCATTGTGTGACCTACACTTAGGATGGAAGAACAAAAATAGTTAAACAAATGCCAATAGTACCCTGAGGGTCATACTATTAAGTTGCGGTCACAAGGGTCTATTTCACTGTAGATTTTTCATTCTGTGACCTACACTTAGAGGAAAAAACAAAAATAGGTAAACGAATGCCAATACTACTCTAAACATCATACTATAGGCTGTGGGGCCAAAGGTCTATATCACTCTAGATTTTTCATTCTGTGACCTACACTTTAGATGGAAGAAAAAAATAGACACACGAATGCCAATACTGCCATGAGCATCATACTTTAGACTGTCGTCCTAAAGGTCTATATCACTAGCTTTTTCAATCTGTGTGACCTACACTTAGAATAGAAATGAAAAAAAGCAAAACTGAAAGATTGGACCTCTACCAAACTATTCTGCTAATTTTGGGACTAAACACTCGAATCCCTGTCGTTCCGTTTGCATCCTTATTCGAACTAATTCCCTTGGGAAAGGTATGAATCCCTGCATTCCCTCCAGCTATGGGTTAAATAGTGCATATTGTGTTATTAAAAAAACCAAGTGTGTACAAAAACTAACGTTTACCAAAAATGATTGTTCTTGGCATGAAATGACCTAAAATAGTTGCTATGCTGTAAAGCAAAAAACAAACAAACAAGCCAACACACACACACAAAAATGTTTTTTTTATTAGATAGTTGAAAATACTTAATTTCATAAAAGATTTGAAATTTCCTTGATTCAAACTATAAATTTTATAAAACCCCAGGATTTTACTGGTGAATTTTTAAATGTTGCCTTCTCGTTTCAATTTTCTTATTTTATCAAATTTATTTTATCAACTGAAAAAAAACTTGAAGTCTATTTCCCTAGCTAACTATCTGTTTATTCTATTTATCCATACCTGTTATCTATCCACTTATCTCATCTATCTATTTGTCCATCCATCTACCTACCTATTTATCCATCTGTCTATCTCTCTGTCTATCCATCCATCTCTCTGTCTGTTCCTCTACCCATCTCTCTGCCTATTTCTCTATCTGTCTCTTTTGTCTATCTCTCGATCTCTCTCTCTATCTATCCCTCTCTGTATCTCTCTGTCTATCCCTCTATCTATTTCTCTGTCTACCCTTCTATCTCTCTCTCTCTCTCTCAACCAACTTGTTTTTCTACCTACATACCTACCTGTCTATCAGTCTACCCCTAAATTTCTCGTACAAATTCACCCCATTTTAATGTGATGGGATCATTAGACACCCCCTCCTAGTCCCGCGACCATCCTTCATTGGAATCTGTGACACTTAATCCGAAGGATCACAGAGGGTCAATCAACAATTAGACAGTTGTTCTTGTTGTTCTTACCTCAACAGAAATTCTTTTGTAAAGAAGACAAAAGGAAGTTTTGTGTGAAAATAGAACCATTTTAAAAGCAAGGCAGCCATTTTGGTCTATTACAAAAAAAAGGTTTAATTTTTTGTTTTTTTAAAAGAGCTTTTGTGATTCTATTCTATAAGTTTTAATTGGACTATTTTCCTAATCCATATTATTTTCTTTCTCACTTTGAGATGAGATAAAAGTTTTAATTGGACTATTTTCCTCATCCTTATTATTTTCTTTCTCACTTTGAGATGAGATATGATGAATTCTAAAAGTTTTAATTGGACTATTTTCCTCATCCTTATTATTTTCTTTCTCACTTTGAGATGAGATGATGAATTCTAAAAGTATTAATCAAACTATTTTCCTCATCCATATCATTTTCTTTGATAATTTCATACACGAAAAGAAAGCATTTTTTTTTCGAAAAGTGGACTCTGGCATTAAATGGCCTTGAAGGTTAATATGCAAGTAGATTAGCTTAACTTCGTCCCAGTACTTGTAATTATAGTAAAATGAAAGGGGAATTTCAGGTTGTGTGTGTTGGGTCAAACTGGGTGTCAAGGGTCAACCCCAAATAATGTAACATTGTGTTAGAGAGGAAACTGAACCAGGACATTACTAGCTATGAAGGAAAATATGAAAAATGTGGTGCTAATGGGTGCACAGTGATGATATACATATGAGGAGGAACTAGACACCAACCAGATGGAAGGGTATGGTGTGTAGGGGGAGGGCCTTTTGGGTCATAAATTGTCGTTGGCTATTAAAGACCATGTAAGCATGTCAAACGAGGTGCATAAAAAAGAAAGAAAAAAAATTATCCTGGTATTACATGACAACAAAGACTTGAAAACGATGACAATTTTGTTTTGTAACGTGTGAAACATCAAGGCCCTTTTGATATTTTAACTCACTTACCCTACCTCCACCCCTAGAAAATAAAAACCAAAAAAATAAAATAAGAAAATTTCTGAAGAGTAGTACAGGATTGGGCGGAAACAACAGGTGTTTTTAAAATTGCTCAAATATGAACTCAAACAAACGGAACGACTGGGATTCGAACTATCGTACTATGATTCCGAAGTCTGACTGCCTATCTTCTGGGCCAACTCGACTTCCCACCTTTCCCAAGGGTATTAGTCCAAATATGAATGCAAATGGAACAACTGGGATTCAAACTTGTGTATTATGATTCTGAAGTCCGACTACTGTCTATCCACTGGGCCAAGTTGACTTCCCCGCCTTTCCCGAGTATTAGTCTGAATATGAATGCAAATGGAAAAAGTGAGATTCGAACTCGCATACTACGATTCTGAAGTCCAACTGCTATCCACTAGGCCAATGGACATCCTCTTCTATTCCTTGCTTGTTAGTTTATCAACATATCTTAATAATGCAGTGGCACTCGGCAACAAGTCTCTAGGGTAGGATGTGAATCAAGGCCTTTCACTGTTAATCCAGCCACATTAAATTAAAAAGAGGCAGAAAAGTATTTCTTTATGAATGCCAATAAAAATCTTAACTGACCTTAAATAACCATAGAGGTTGATAGGTCAAAAAAGGTGAAAAAAAAAAAAGTACACCAGTTGTAAAAGGTGAAATTGGCTGTATTGTAAGGGGGATGTTTATTATGGTCAGAGTAAATATTTTAAAAGAGGGAGAATGCTTGAGTTTTGCAAATATTTGTTGGCTAATCAGATCAGTTCAAAGGAAGATCTATAAGATATTATTTGTGCTAAATCCCAAACCAAACATGTTTTCTTAGGTTTTTCTTTTCTTTTTTTCTTCTTCTTATTTTTGTTTTTTCAAGGCTTCCATACAAAGTCAACCCAAAATATCAAATGTTCTTTCAATTTGTTACTTTTAATTTATTGTGTTTAAAAAAACAAATGTTTGCTTTTTTTCTTTTCTTTCTTTCTTTCATTCTTTCTTGTTCTATCTTTCTTTTTAAACAATTTTTGTAATTGACCCACCCTGTTTAGAGGCGGTAAAAATATGCTGGTTATAGAAGTCCCTTAAAATTGGCATCCAGGGCATGATGATCAACTGCATTCCTAATCTGGGCATGATGGTAAAGTGCATCAAAACCCAGTGCATGATGATGAACTGTATTCATATTCTTGGCATGATGATAAACTGTATTTATATCCTTGGCATGATTGTAAACTGCATCCATACCCTTGACATGATGGTAAACTGCATCCATATCCTTGACATCATGGTAAACTGTATCCAAACCCAGTGCATGATAATAAACTTTAATAACAAAAAAAAGAAACTAAGTTCTTCACTAAACTTGATCCTGTCTACATAAACGTCTCCCCCCCCTTTTCTCTAGAATTCCAGGTTGTTCTCTGTCCCCAGACGCAGTTCCAGTTGGTTCTGTTCCATACCAGTTAACCTACCCACCTTCAGAAATGGGTAAAAGAAAACATTCATCCAACCATAAAAATAAGCAGAGAAACCAAAAACCTTACTCGAGGGAAAAACTCAGGTCGGTAAGTCAATCAGAATTTTGAATTTACAAAATTTTTTTTTTACATCTTAACTAGAAGTATTTAAATGTTTTGCCAGGGAACCGGAGACTTGCTACTAAGGTAATTAAGGAGGCCTATTATATAGGAAAGCAGTTAAGGCTTTTTATACTAAATTCATTCCTAATGCTTTTTTTTATCAAGGCTCTACAGATAATTTTAATTGACCTTCGACAACTAAATATTTTTATTTACTAACCGAATTGAAAAATTACTAGTTAAACCCATGAAATGTTATTTGACTCTAATCTTATGAATAAAACAATAATTCTAAACTTAAGTTACTATTTAAGAAAGTATAACCCATTTCACTTTGAACTACTATTTCTTCTGCATAAAAATTTTTGAATTTCTTCAGACAATTTTAAAACAGCCTTGTTAAAAAAATAGAGTATATTTTCTATTTAACATTTTATTGTTTAAATAGTTTGACTTATTTTATTTAAAAATAAAAGGCTGAAAAGACATTTTTTACTCAGTATTTTGAAGATTATTTTTAGTTGCCAATTTGAAAAATCACTCTCAAATGCGAGTGTTTCATTCACAATGTAGTGCTCTGTTTATGCTAAATTTATTTCCAATGCTTTTCTCTACTAAATTCATTTGTAATGCTATTTTATACTAAATTCATTTCCGATGCCTTTCTCTAGTAAATTAATTTCTAAAGATTTTTTCTGAGGTAGTTAAGGTAGCCTATTATATAGGAAAGTATTACTGTATGCAAATTTTAATGGTCTAAATCATTGTACTACCTTTAGAAATATCTTCACAGTTAAAGCAAACTTTTTATTTAAAAACAAAAAAATATTTCTCTTGCAGCAATGATTTTATTAGTAGACTGTTGTCCTCATCTTTATAGGTGTTATTACATTACGTTTCGCCCAACTTATCCTCTGGCCTTCGTCAGGTGGGTGGATTTATAAGACCAGAAAATCCAACCTAAATCGCTTTTCGGAGCCCGTGGAGCAGTGGATAGAGGTGTTGAAATCTCTACGGTTCCAGATCAGCATTGTCAAAAGATAGCGGTTTTGATTCCTACCCAAGCAGACCAAAAGTTTAGTTGGTCAAAAACGTGATGCGATAGACAACAACTACTGACGGCAGTGATTATTAGGGATGTGGTTACAAGACTCAGGCTTCCTATCTGAGGTCACGATTAACTACCTGACAAAAGACAGAGGATAAGTTGGCCGAAACGTAGTGTAATAACACCTATAAAGATGAGGACAACACTCCGCTAATAAAATTATTTCTAGATTATGAAGCCTCATCTCAATGAATTCCTAAATAGTGTAATAACACCTATAAAGATGAGGACAATAGTCTTCTGCTAATAAAACCATTACTAAATTATAAAGCCTCATCTCCATGAATTCCTAAATAAATATAATTATCTTATTTCTATCAAGGATTTCAACTAATAAAAATCATTACTAAATTATAAAGCCTCATCTCAATGAATTCCTAGATAAATATAATTTCTCCTGCAGTTTCTCCAAAAAGCGGACGATCAAATAAAAGAATACGAAATGAGCAAATTTTTGGAGAGTGAGAAAAAAACCGATTCTGTGGCCCATGAAGTGAAAAAGGTAGGGGGACAACATGTTCTTCTTTTGCATTTTGAATATTTTGACAACTTGGGCTGGAGGGGGTCTGAGGGCTATAGTTTGGAGATCCCTCGGTTAGATGCATAACGATTTTGAATATTCTGGAAGATTATAGAACAAGAAAAAGATAATAGCATGCACAGAGAATTGATTGTTAAATTTTATAGGATTAGATGTATAATGATTTTGAATATTCTGGAAGATTGGTTTGTTTGTTTAGTTTTACGGCATATCAACCATTTTAGGTCATTCAATGGTGATAACAATCATTTTTTGATAAACATTAGTTTTTGTCCACACTTATTTTTAACACAATATGCACTATTTAATCCATATCAACCTTTTTAGGTCATTTAATGGCGATAACAATTATTTTTGGTTAATGTTAGTTTTTGTCCACACATAGTTCTTGGAATAACACATTTTGCACTATTTGATCCATAGCTGGAGGGAATGTCGGGATTCATACCTTTTCCCAAGGGTATTAGTAAAAAAATGAACACAAATGGAAGAACTTGGATTTGAATCATCACTAAAGTGTTTATAAATTAACTTTTAATTTTTTGTGTTTTAGAATTAAGATATTTTAATTTTTAAACAGTTTTCAGTGGGAACAACATTTTCCAAACAATTTGATTTTAATTATAGAAGTGTTTGTGTTTGAACTGTAAATAAAATCCTCTTAAAATTCAAATAACTGTAAATAAAATCCCCTTAAAATTCAAATAACTGTAAATAAAATCCCCTTAAAATTAAAATAACTGTTAATAAAATCCCCTTAAAATTAAAATAACTGTTAATAAAATTCCCTTAAAATTAAATAACTGTAAATAAAATCCTCTTAAAATTAGAATAACTGTAAATAAAATCCCCTTCAAATTAAAATAACTGTAAATAAAATCCCCTTAAAGTTAAAATAACTGTTAATAAAATCCCTTAAAATTGAATAATTGTAAATAAAATCCCCTTAAAATTCAAATAACTGTAAATAAAATCCCCTTAAAGTTAAAATAACTAAATAAATTCCCTTAAAATTAAATAATTGTAAATAAAATCCCCTTAAAATTCAAATAACTGTAAATAAATTCCCTTAAAATTAAATAACTGTAAATAAAATCCTCTTAAAATTAAAATAACTAAATAAAATCCTCTTAAAATTAAAATAACTGTAAATAAATTCCCTTAAGATTAAATAATTGTAAATAAAATCCCCTTAAAATTCAAATAACTGTAAATAAATTCTCTTAAAATTTGAATAACTGTAAATAAAATCCTCTTAAAATTAGAATAACTGTAAATAAAATCCCCTTAAAATTCAAATAACTGTAAATAAAATCCTCTTAAAATTAAAATAACTGTAAATAAATTCCCTTAAAATTAAAATAACTGTAAATAAATTCCCTTAAAATTAAATAATTGTAAATAAAATCCCCTTAAAATTCAAATAACTGTAAATAAAATCCTCTTAAAATTAGAATAACTGTTAATAAAATCCCCTTAAAATTAAATAACTGTAAATAAATTCCCTTAAAATTAAAATAACTCTAAATAAAATCCCCTTAAAGTTAAAATAATAACTGTAAATAAAATGATATTCCATTCAAACTGGTTGTATGCCTTGAGAATTGGTTAGTAAATTTTTTAAATAACCTGTGCACACGCATTTTTCACTTTTATAGAGGTTTTCCATTGGTTAAAGATTTGTATTTTTGAAAATGATTTCAGGCTGCCTCGAAGCCCTTGGAATTAAGTCACACGAGTGAACAAGAATTAAAGGATTTGGAAGAGCAGATTGGAACAATGTGAAGAAGAATATCTGTAAGTATTTATGGAGTTTATGTAAGTTTGGCAAAAATTCTTTGGCATTAAGGGCCATAGAAATTTTATTAAATCTCATTAAGAATTTTGTTTCTACGTGTTGGACCTTTGTTGCTAGCTGTAACTATGTAGGGCAAGACGGATTAAGAAGCAAGAAGAAACCCAAAATATATATCTTGGGTTTCTTCTTGCTTCTTCCTAATCCGTCTTGCTCTATTTATATATATCAATATGTATGTATGTATGTATGTATGTATGTATGTATGTATGTAGATTTTGATTACAACCCTAGGTTTTTGCTCCGGTGTGGTTTGTCAAAGTTAAACTGCTCTATTTATTCATAAATATTGAGCACTCTGCAATGCAGCAAACATCCTTGGACTTCTGTCCACTATGTAAATTTGGACAGTTTCATAACACACACACACACACACACATTTTGATGTTCAACAGGCACTGGTGAATGTTGATTGGTTCAATTTTTTCTGCATGGATGAATTCAATGACACTTCTCTGCTTCTGACACTCATCTATGACAGAGGGTTGCTTTCTTAGAGTCTCATGCAATCAATATCTGCAAAAGAGAGATGAAACTTTCAGGTGATGAATGCATAAGTTCAGTCATCATAACAATGCAATTTACAATCCCCTCTGATTCGTTTGGTATCAACTTGTTTACAATTATGAGATAATTTTTGGATGTTTTTTTTTGTGGTTGTAAAATTTTTTGTGAAGATTTTCATATCTTTTATTTTATTTTTCAGAAGATACCCAGATACCATCTGTGTGTGTGCGTGATGACATACTGACCTTTTGGAGGTTGAGCTGGCTCAACCATTGAACCCACACACGAGTTCATTGGCGAGTTACCTGGGAATATGAAATTCACAAGCGGCTTCCAGCTGCATGTATATCCCAATTAAGGGAAGACCTTGGTTTTATTTCAGAGTTTTCCTTCCCTTAGATACCTGTCTTACCAAAGACAAAGGATGCATCTATCCAGTGGTTTAACCGCACCCTCAGGCACTAACGCAAGATACGGTACCTGGTATTTATAAATGGTCACCCATCTAAGTACCGACCAGGCTCAATGTTGCTTAATTTTGGTGATCTGACGGAACCAGTGTCTCCAACTTGACTTGACTGTATATGTGTGTGTGTATATATATGTGTATGTGTGTGGGAATGGCTGTACAGTTATTTTCTTTTTTATTTATTTCTGATTTAAAAAAAAATTCCTATTGTAAAAGGTTTGGTTTTGTAATATAAGAAATAAATTTTTATTTTAGAATTAAAAAGATTTTTGTCTTATTTAAAAAATGCAATTTAAAATTACTTTTTTTTTGGGATATTTATTATATGGACTATTATCCTCATCATTTTGTTTATTAAATTTACTGTTTTTTTGGGATTCTTGAGCTGAGGCTTGATAATTTGTATATTTCTTATGCGGATTATAGTCCTCATCTTTATATTTGTTAAATTTGCTGGTGGGCCAGATACTACTATTCACTCACTGGCCAGATATGGCCCGCAGGATGGAGGTTGCCGACTCCTGGATTAAATAGTACAACTAGTGTAATTTAAAAGCAATGTGATGAAAAAAGAAAGATGCTTGATAAAAATGATTGTTCTCGGCATTAAATGACCGAAAAGACAATTGAATAACGTGTTTTGACAGAAGAAACAGGTGACGTTGATTTTGAAGAACAACGGGAAATAGAGTTTATTCACTGTTTTCCATGAGAGCATGATGTTATTTAGGTGTGGCAAAACAATGGTTGGTGGGTGGGGTGACCTAGTGACCCACCCAGAAACAGGCTCTGTAGCCACATCTTGTCTTCCCTCTTCTGTGTGAGTATATGGGCTATGATGTGTGTCATTGTTAGTGTTGTTGAATGTTGTTCAACCTGCGTGTTGGAAATAGACTGGTTTTTGAGATTACACATTAAAAAAGGAAGAATATTTTATTATCGGTAAATAGACACACACACAGAGAACAAACAAACAAACACACCCACAAAGTACCCCCCCACACAAACGCACATACACACCGTCACAACAAACACACACGCAGACATACACAAACATACACACACATACCTACTTAAGAAACAGACGCAGCTGATTGCCTTTTATGATCTAGTGTAGTGGTGTCACTGGTGTGGTGTCGTCCCACTGTCCCAGCAGAGCTTTTATCTGAGGTAAAGACTACTAGACTCCTTTCTTTCTACCAACCGACAAAGACAGACAGTCAGGAGAGCAGAGACACTAACAAAAAAAAAAGATAAAATTCTAACAAAGACAATCATCGTCTTCTTACTTTGCTGCTGAATCGAACAAAAATTAGAGCACCATTGACGCGTGAGTGTGCACACTAGAGAGAGAGAGAGAGAGAGAGCAAGCATTGAGTGAATATAAATAATAATAGTCACATTTCAGCAGCTAACAAAACAACACCAAAAGAAAATAAATACAACTCTGTCTTTTTCGTTTATTTAAAATAGTTTTTTTTTAAATCAACGATTTCGTTTTCAATCAATTAATCCAAGGGAGACAACCCTAATAAAAAAAAAACCGAAGAGTACGAAAAAGCTAAGCTCAAATCTTTCTTTTTGTGGGCGAAGAACAAACGGCAGAGAATATGCAAATTTCCAGAACGCTTTAAAAAAGCTTCGGTTTTTGGCAATAGGAGGGATTAATCTTTCGGCAGGCTAGCCAGCACGTGTGTGGTGCGGATAGTAGTAATTTTATATATGGAAAACGAACGAACGCTGCTGCGCTGTGCGGCGATTTTACTATAAGCTATTTCGGCCCTATTAACCAAGTGTTAATTGTTGCTGCTACTACACGGGAGCCTTTACTACTATACAGAACGGAGGATCAAACTTGCTGTGGAAGTATGCTGGAATAACGGGTGAGACGGCCAAGAGAGCTCGGCGGTGCGAGCCGGTCGTAGGGGTTCGAGGCGGGGCTCATCCGGTGGGGGACGAATGGTTTTGGCCTCTTTGTTCCAGTGGGAATTGACACTGAAATTGGTGAAGTTTGAGGAAAATCAACCCGTAATTGATTTTCATTTTTTGACGTTGGCGGATTGTAATTCTCACGAGAAGAACCTGATTTTTAATTTTTACTGATGGTTGGTACGTGGATTGTATGTTCAACGAGGCACCCGGCGCCTCCCGTCCTCCGCAGTCTTTATGATTATGAGATCAGGGGTGTGTGTGGGTAAAGTACAAACGGCAGAGAATATGCAAATATCCAGAACGCTATAAAAAAGCTTCGGTTTTTGGCAATGGGTGTGTGTGTGTGTGTGTGTGTGTATTATTCAAAGAGTATGTTCTCTACCTAGGTTTCAGCCTTTGGATCTTCATGAAAACATCGTTGAATTTGGAATGACGGAAATTTAGCAAGAATATACTTATATCTGCGTTTTGGTTGTTTTTTGTCGTGTTTGCGCGTGTGTGTATGTGTGTGTGCTTGTGTATGTGTGTATGAGTGTCGGGGCCTGTGCCGGGTTTTGTTGTTGTTTTATCTAATTTTATCTTTCTTGAGTGGGTCAAGAGATGGCTACAGTTGGTTTGTTTATTGCTTATATTGTGGCCAGCTGGTGAGTTGGGTGTCGCTCGCTAAAGGAAAGGGGGAATTTTTGGTTATTCGCGTGTGTCTGTGTGCAGTTTTTAGATGTGCATGTTTTTTTTTTGTTTTACTCGTTCGCATCGCTTTCGTGTGTTTCTGTGGGTGTAGGTTTCAAGTGTTTTTTTTAGCATCTATGTGTGTATATGCATTGTGGACATTGTTGTTTTTGTGAGTGTGTTTGTGTATGTGTGTGGGTGTTTGTGTTCTTGTCTTTATGTTTATTTCGTTATCTGTATGTGTGGTTTTCACGTATATATTGGGGGGGCATGTGTTTGTTTGTTTGTTTTTTGTGTGTGTTGTTTTGTTTTCTTTCCGTTTGAATATGTTCTGTGAAGAGGACAAAGTTTTGTAACCTCATGAAAATAAATATTATCTCTTCTGACATTTTCTCATAAATTATTACGTACCTTGTATATACATATATATAGACAAACACACACACACACACAGACACACACATATGTATGTGTGTGTGTGTGTGTGTGTGTGCGCGTGTGTAAAAATATACATAATATGAAAAACAATAACAACAATAACTATATGTTAATAATATATTGTTACATAAAAAGCCGACCTATAAACGTTTCGGTTTATACAAATCATTATCAAGGCTAGATTGGCCAATGATGATAATGATACTGATAATGGTTTGTATGAACCGAAACGTTTAGACGCCGG
>JAYKTE010090828.1:0-13997 GCA_036873565.1 Xipholeptos notoides
TGTGTATAATATGTTTTTAATGTGATGAATATGTTAACTTCTGTCCAAGTTATTGGAACACCCTATAGAATTGTATATCTTTAGATCTTTTTTTTTTTTAAATGGTTTACTCTGGATCAAGGCTAGCTAACTTATGGTTTTTATCATATATATAATAATTTTTTCTTAAAACAATTCACCCCCACCCATAGTGCTTAGAACAGTGAGTGTGGGTTTTACAACCACAATTCAATTTTGATTATATACACTTTTTTTTCATATATTGATGTTATTAAATATTTCGGGGCTTAGAAATAAAATGTCTAGTATATTCATTTTAAAGTTAATAAGAGTAAGTGTTTGCATTGCCAGTTATTTTTAAATAGAAATTTTGATGACCAGTTTTGTTTTTGAATCTGTAAACCACTTTCAATTATATGAAAATGAATTTCCTGGAATAAATTATGTTTTTTCTGACATGTTTCTTCAAATCTGTCATTTTCTATTATTCTAAAACCATAGCAAACTATTTGCTGTTTCGATTGTCAATGAACAAATAGCAAAATGAAACTTGGGAGTTATTGGTTGCTGCTCGTCCATCAATGTATGTCATTTCATTCAATGTTCTTTACTGCCTGAAATTCTAATATATCAGTATTTACCTCCCATTTTCTCTGCTGTCATGAGCTTTCAAAATTGATTTTAGTAAAACAAATTCACTTGTAGTATTAATCAAATCACTTTTTTTAGTTCTTCCTTGAAGTACAAGTGATAATTCTGAACCAAATATGATAAAAATAGTTGGTTTTTCCCTCCTGAATTTTTGTTGTTTTTTTTTTCAATTTATATCTAAAATGAATTCAACTAAGATGTTAGAAGTTATGTAGATTTTTTAGTTTTTCTTTTAGTCTAGAACTATTACCAAAGTTAAAAAATGTCCACTGACAAATGTCATCAGTTTAAATCTTAATGAAACTAAAAAGTGAAAAATTGCACAATGAAAGAGATGCTTTTCAATTAAAAACTAATATTATACTAATTGTAGAATTAGCATGTTAGTTTTTAAAACAAATTCTTATCTTAAGTCAATTTACTTATAATTCCCAAAGGATTATAAGTTAGATCTTAAAAATATTCAAAACACTTTATACATATATATATATAATATTTTTGCAATCTGTATAGGAGCTAACTCACTGTCTATGGCTTGTCAGCACAGTTCTGCAAATAATATCTTCCTCAGCCAGGATCAAAACCAGACTGAAACGGTCTGAGTCTATGGACTGTTTCAGTTGGCTTGCCACCATATGGTGGCAAGCTGAAATTAAATATATATATATATGATGGTGCAGTGGGAAAAGCTTAGACTCTGGAATCGTATCAAACAGGTTCAAATCCCTGTCAAAACCATTACATTCACTTTCAGCTATCTTGGGCAGATGAGGGTCATTAACTCGGGAGAGTAACTCATATAGAAGGTCACTCTAATATAAAACCTGCATCCATTTGGACAATCAGTCATCATGCTTTGCTTGTCACCGGTTAAAGGTTGAATGGAAAGAGTGTGTTGTATGTGTTGTACACGGGTACAACACCGTTAATCTTCTGTACAGACAAACCTTACATTTCAGACATGAGGGTTTGCCTTATTCTGTTAAGAATAGGCAGTCACCATTTATATATGTATGTTTTTTTTGTCCTTGTAACGTAATATAATTATTAAAAAATTACAGGAAATTGAGGTATTTTATACTCTCTTTTTACTTTTTTTTTTACAATTTTCCATTACTTATATTTAAGATGTGTGAATACATAGGTATATAAACACACACACCTACACACCCAGATTTATATATATTTGTATTGATTTATGAATCTGTTCAGTATATTTATTATTGAAGTGGTATGTGGAGAAATGTGTTATCCATAATCTGTAACTATTATCAAAGATTTGGAAGGATGTTAATGGTAAGATGGAGGAAGTCAAGATTTTTATTTGACTGGTCTAAAATATAAGTCTGTTGGGCAGTTCACATATGGGAAGAATGCCAGCATATAGTATCTTATCCTTAAAGCTGGGAGTTGAGGTTTTACAGGTGGTAATACAAATTAATACATTGTACCTTGTTCGCAAGTAAAGCTGAATATTAACAACAATCATAATCATATTATTATCATTTGATAGGAATAGTAGTTTTATTATTATTACTAAAGAATACCCTCTCAACTGATTATGCTTGCATTTTAAATTAATTCACAAATTAATACTTTCCTCAACTAATTTTTGCTATCTACTGATATTCAAACTTAACAGTATTCTTGGAAAAGAGACAAAATAATAAATACTTATGTAAAAGGTATGAAATATCTTATTCTCTCTACAGCTAGCACTATTCAAATGTGTTGATAAAAAATGCTTATCTAAAGTGATTGTTCATGGCATTAAATTACTAAAAAGTTTGATATATTGTTTAATTAAATAATAAAAGAAAATGCCAATTCTGGCATCTCCTTGGTTAGTTCAATATATTGTCATCTTTATTCAAGATATTCAGATTTATACGCTCATCTTCATTATGTGTAAAATTAATGAAGATGAAAGAAGTTTGAAATAATAAAGATGATAATCAGAATTCCTCTAATTAATTAAGACTATAAATTTGCTATTTTTTTTTATTGTAGATATATGGTATGTTTGTTTGTTAGTATTTTAGAGTATATCAACCTTTTCGGTAATTTAATACCGAAAACAATCATTTTTGATAAACATTCTTTTTGTCCACACACTTTTTTGAATAACACAGTATACACTATTCAATCCATATCTGGGGGGAATGTGGGGATTCATACCTCTCCCAAGGGTATTAGTCCAAATATGAACATAAACTGAACAACTGGCATTCAAACTCGTACAATACCTATCCACTACTCTAAGTGGACCTCCTCGTATAGTAGGGCATAAATATATATAACTAATATATATAGTAGGACATAAAAACTAGTGAAAGCTCCCACTTATTCTTTTTCTCTGTCTGGGTATATCTTTCATCTGTGCTGTTTTGACCAATAATTGCATTTTTGTTACTCAAGTGGCTGTAATCTCTCATGAAGTGAAGGTTTTGCTTGCATCAGAACAGCAATATGTTTGATTTAGATAATTTCTGGCTATATGATGCCAGAGCCACTCACCATATCCTGCAAAATACTTAATGAAATTACCAAACTTGTTTCCTATCATATCTATATTTATGGGACATGATAGAAATTCAGTTAACCCACTTAGAATTCTATGAATTATTGCAACAGGTGCAAGAAATATAGAGTAATATATACTGTATAATAACTGCCTGTGGTATTATTGTATACAGAGTATATTGATGAGTTAACACCAAAGTAACATATGCAATAGATTAAGGTGATGTTTAAAGATTGTTGATACACTTGTTATTTTAGAATCTAAATATCTAAAGCTTTGTCAGTAATATAATTTTAGTGTAATTGGTGTTTTGAGTCTTTTTCTTCTCAACCACTATTTTTTTCTATTCCCTTTTATTTAAAAAATCTTGAAGATTCACTTCAATAATTAGTAACTAATAAAACAAATAATAAGTACCGAAAATGAAAAAAACAAGCTGAATCAATTATTTAAACCTGATAGAATTCGCATACAAATATATCAATCAGCCTGTTTTTGAATAGGAAGTGATAGCTTATTGAGGCTGGTTTAGAATCTGCATCATTATAGATTAGATAAATTCTTAGAATTGAAAATTGTTCTAAGGTGATGAAATAATGGAGGATCTTTTGGGACAATTTAATACTTAATTCACATAAGAAAAAAAATTCTCATCTAGTCATTTTTTTTTTAATCCATAATTTGGAAAACAATTTTTTCGGGTAGTTGTCTTCATCTTTACAGTTGTTGTTTTCAACACGTTTCAACAAACTAATTCTTTGCGTTTCTCTGAACCCAGTAGATAGATGCATTGGGTCACCGCAGTTCAAGATGATCATTGTCTGAAGAGGGGCATTTTAATCCTACTCAAAGGCAGTAATTACTGGGAACACATTTCCAAAACACAACATTCCTATCCAGTCAGGGTTAATACACCGGAAGAAGGCCAGATGATTAGTTGGCTAAAATGTGGTGAGGATATCAACTTTAAAGGTGAGGACAACAGTAAAAAAAAAATGGATATGCAAAATATTTTTTTATCTATAGCTATATTAAATCTACATGTAACCATTAATGTTTTAGTATACAAGCATAACTGCAATAAAATGTTCTTATTAACAATCAGAAGAGGTTTGAATATCTAAAGGAAAAAAATCAAAAATTATTTCTTTTAGTAGAATTTATTATTGCAAGGGTAAAGCAAATGTCCAAGATTTAATTATTTAATTATAAAAGAAAAGAAATGCATTGATTTGAATTATTAAGAAATTTGATTAGGAAAATTGTTAAAGGGAAAAAAGAATTACAATCAGATTTTGAATTGCTTTTTACATATAATATGGCTACACCATTAGATAGAATTTTATTCTCTACCCTGACAGGATAAATGTTTTTGTGATTTAAATACTAGATGATTACAGACAGACATAACTAAAAGAAAATCTACTTATTTTTATTTTGGATATTTGATTATTATTATGTTTCCTTCGTTACCCCTCTCATCTTTTATGTTTCCCAATCACTTTCTCCAATGCTTTGCTTCTCCTCTCTCTCTTTTTTCCATCTTTAATGTTTCTGCTCTCTCTTGCTCTCCTTTTTTGATTTTCCTTTCTCTTTCTCCTCTTTTATGTTTCACCTCTCTCTTTTTATGATTCTGCTCTTTCTCTCTCTCTCTCTCCTCTTTTATGATTCTGATCTCAGTCTCTGTCTCTTTTATGATTATGCTCTCTCTCTCTCTCTCTCTCTCTCTCTCTCTCTCTCTCTCTCTCTCTCTCTCTCTCTCTCTCTATCTCTTCAGTCTTTTATGTTTTTCCTCTTCTCTTTTTCCCATATTTCCTTTTCATTTCTTTCTTTTTCCATATTTTCATCCTTCTCTATTTTTCCTGATTATTGCAATGATCATTATTATTCATAATATTCTTCTCCTGGGAACACTTCTTCTCATTATGGCTCCTTGATGACTGTTATATAATTATCATTATGTAAAACACTTAATGATTAGATTTGCTAAATTATTAAACATGTTTAAGTCAATCGGGACAGCTATTTGTTTCAGGTATTTGAACTCTTGATTCCAACAATGTTATCTCTTCATAAATAAAAGCTTTTGGTATGCATACTATATATAAATTATGTACATCTACACTTGTGAAAATAATTAAATTTTGATTAATTATAAGTTTCTTTTAAGAAACTTTACACTTACTATCTTGGTTGAATCTCATAAAAATGATCAATGTGTATTTGTTTATCTATATGTTTCATGCAACACTTTGAGGATAGAGAATTGAACCTCAGATTACCTTCATTATTTTATCTTAAGAGTCTGATACTGTATTGACAGAGCTATAAAGACTGTACTGGTACTAGAGAAATTTTTGTCATAATAATAATTCTCTCAAACAAATATACTACATTTTTTTAATGCTATTTGTTTATTCAAACTATTTTATCAAGAGACTTGACATTTGATATATGGGGTATTCAGAACAAATTTGATTTTTTTTCAAGCTGGTAAAATAGCTAATAAGGGGTCAAACTTTAAAAATTAGAATGTTGCGAGTCTGTAGAGTCTGCTGTGTGGGGCTACAGTGATCATTGGGATGTTGATATAATTGCAGTTTACTGAAATAATTTTTGGCTTTCAAAAGATTATGGTAGTATATATATATTTATATTATGAGTGAATAAATAGTTTTTTATTAACAAAGTTAATAAGTATTTTGATATTTCTATACAAATCTGTTTTATTCTTATTCAAAACCATTCGTAAAATAACTAGAATTGAACCCTTGACCTTAGGAGACTAACTTCTCTATCGACTGAGGCTCAATTTATATTTTTATTTATATCGATAAAGAGGTTATTCTCCTAAGATAGAGTTTGAGGGTTTAATTCTGGTTGTTTTCAACTTATGATTTCTAATGAGAATGAAACATATCTGTATAGAACTAAGAAAATATCTATTAACATTTAATAAAAAAAAATGTTTATTTTCTTCTAATACTGTTGGAATATAATTTCTATTAAACATAAATATATACTAGATAAGTGTAGACACAGTCAACAACCTTTAGTTACTGACAGTTTCTTGGCTGTATGTTCATTAGACTAGGTCTTATAAACACACCGGTGAGAAACTGACAGTCAATAAAGGCCTTTGACTCCGTGTCTACACTTATCTACCTATACACACACTCTTTCACTAATATTGGACACTTTAACTATAAATATAGAAAAAATTTTCCATACACATTAATAAATATATATATATATGTATATATATGTATACACACACACACACACACACAGATAAGCAAATCCGACTGTTGTCCTCATCCTTATTATTATTATTATTATTATTTTCACAAAATAGATGTACAAATTATGAAACCTTGTTTCAAGGATTCAAAATCTGGCTTATGACTTTTTTGCCAATACAAATAGGAAAGGTATTAATCCGTCTATTCCTCTGGCTATGGGCTAAATAGTGTAAACAATGTTCTTTGTCAATAAAAGATAAACATTTGTCAAAGGTTATTGTTCTAGTCCTTAAAACAGACTGTAAAGGTTGAGATGCCATTAACAACCAGCTCAGCTTGCTTTCAGTTGAATTTTTTTTTCATAGCAGTGAGTTCACCATTTGATAGGGTTGTTGTGGTAGATTTTAGACTGCTTCTTCATACATATGAGGACCAACTTATGCAGCTGCAACAGAGATCATATTCAAATAAAACTTTGTGTACCTCCTTGAAGAGTACAAATGTACCCATTATGGGTACGTATGTTCCCAGTTGTTAAGCTCTACCTTAGAACTTGATATCATTTTTTAAATTTCTTTTTTTTTTTAAAGGATTTGTTTGGGTTCATAGCTGATAATTTACTCATGGAAAAAAATACTGATGATTTATTTTTCTGGATTTATTATTTTAATCAAAATACTCAGTGGATCTATACTGTTTTAATTGAAATTGTTTAAAATGAATTCAACTTGTCAAATGACGCATTTTACTTTGTGTGGGAATTGAAAAGGAAATCTCTTCACGGATATCTTTTCACAGATCATGCATCAGTCTTCAAGAAAACCTTTTAATGTCTCGTATGTCTATACAAAACATGTGACACCCACTCATCGATTGACATACTTATATTAATGCATATATTTGCATATACACATGCACTATAAAATGTTCACATCCTTTATATCAAAATATGTGGTACATTTACTAATATATACTTTTTGTAAAATTAAACCTTTCCAATTTACCTTACACGAAACTTTCATTTTTATTCATTTAAATCTGTAGTGTTACCATTCAGTAATTTCAGTATTTTTTTAGTTTTCTGTAATTTTACATGACTCATTAGGTAAATTTTATATTCCCTCATATAACAGTTAAATATTTAGTTTATTTTGAAAAATGATATATGGAAGATTCTTTAAAAAAATTGATAAATGATAGTTAAACCAATAGAAAAAAATACTAAATAATTACTGATGTTCATGTAACAAGATGAAGGCTCAGTAGAATAGAGAGTAGAAAATTGAAAATTAGAATTGTAAAGGTATAGGCCAAATTGCAAGTTGGTATTTATAATTCAGGTAGTCAAGTCTGTAGACTTGAAAGTTTATTAAAATGAATGAAACTGATAACTAGCACTGTGACAATGCTTTTATTAAAGAATATTCTTGTCCCAGCCTTAATAAATAATAACTAGGGCTGTGACAAGAATATTCTTTGATAAAAGTATATTCTCACAGACCTACTAATAACTATAGAATTAAAAAATATGGTAAAATCACAAGGCAGTCAAATAACAACAAGAGTATTCTTTAATAAAAGCATATTGTCACAGCCCCACTGATAACTCTTTCTTGTCTTTTTATTAAGCAATGTATTATGCCAACACTGGACGGACTCATGAATTTTATAGATTATAAACCAGAAGAGAGATCTGCATTATTCATTTTTTTTTTTTGCCTTTTGAATTAAGAATTAACTTCCATACATAGTTGTGACAGCTTCATAGTATTAAGAGAAACATTAATGTTACTTATCATTTTAGAACTCTATATTTTGTTTGAATGCTTGAACCAAATTATTAAGAAAATATATTTTTGAATTGATATTTTTATAATTAATTACCTTTTCATTTAAATAATAATTACCTCTACTTTCACTTTGGAATGGAAACCAGTTCCATATGACAACCTGACTTGCCATTTATCTGGAATTTGTGCTGATTGTTTAAAAAAAAGCATGAAATTTAAATCAGAAGTCTTTTGTGTATAAAAATCTACTTCTTTTCTTTTATATTTTTAATAAAAAGTAATAATCCTTTTTTAACTATTTTACATCTTATATATGCGTTTCATTTGTTTGTCTGTTTTTTCCTACAGCATTTCACTCGTCATGGGTTGAGCCAGCTCCTTGCAATTTGCATTTGTGCCAGAATAGCTTTTGAAATATGTCAAATAATTTCTTTTACACTTGTGGCTACACTGTAGCTACAAGTGTAATTTCTTACATGTTGCTGTGTTAGGACTGGAAAATTTGTAAGATAAACAGTAATTTTGAAATTTTTTTTGATCAAAAATGTTTATTTTCTTCCCTACACTTTCTTTTTAAAAGGCTAATCTTGTATGAAAGATAAATGCATTACAATAGCATTTCTTTTGAAAATGACTTCAATATCTTAGTTTCCTATATTAACACTAAACATTTGCTCAACATTATATTGTGCAATGATATTGATTCTTAAGGTGAGCACTTAGTATATTTCTTGTGCCTGCAAGCTATCTTTTCCTCTGTGATGACTTTGTTATTCCAATAGATTATATAGATTTCTATTTTATTTTTTATTTTTATGTTTTTGATAATTTATTTCTTTAAAAATCTCTTGATATTGTTTAAATATTTCTTGGTTCCCTTTTTAAACTTCTTCTCCCAAACCAATCTTATCTATTGGTATTTCGAAAGGCACTGTACATGATTCAAAGGCAAAAAAATGTCTGTGATTTTTATTAAATTTGAAATTTTCTTTATTTGTAATGTGTAAAGAATTTTAGAGATTACTAGAAGCACTAGGATTGTAACTTTATCTTAGGATTTTTTTCTTCTTCTTTGAATTTCATGACTTCTGCCTCAATCTAAGTGGACTTCTGTCTAGGATCAGATTGAAATGTCTGTATTTGATTCTATGAAATCTCTTGTTATTTGAAAATAAGAAATATATATAAAGATGGAACCAGATATTTCCAAAAGTGTATCTCTCTCCCCCCCTTCTCTCTATCCATCTCCTTCTCTCCATCCCTCCCTTTATATGTTCTTTATATATGATATGTATATGTATGATAATGCTCTGAACTTAATGTTTTTTAATGCTGCAAAAATGATATTGCAATGTTTTATTACATGGCATTCTAAAGTATAACAGTAAAAGAAAACAATGATAGATATTATGTGGCATAACATTAAGTTATCATGGTATTTTATTTGCTAATTTTCCTAATCAAACTTTTCATTTATAAGTGACTTTTAAGTCTTTTAACAGTTTAGAATCACAATATATAATGAAAAAATATTTAGAATCTATTACAAAGTATCTTGTGAATATTTAGAGTATTTTTTTAATCATGCTTTAGGCCAACTTTATTTGCATATGCCCATTATCAGTCTTCTGAGATTATCCACTGGCTTACTCAATCATTTCCTCAATCTGTCTGCCTCTCTTACTTTCTCTCTCTCTCTCTCCATTTTACTTTATTTTTCTTTTCTTCTTCCTGTCAACCGCGAAACAACGTACCCTTTTTCTCAGTAAGCCATTTGTATTTTGTCCACAACCTGAATAGAAGACAGTGGTTGAAATGTGAAGATTGCAATAAAGATAAGGGCAACAGTTTGAAAATGGTAAACATTTTCTACAAACACTGCATGATTGCATGTGCTTTACCCTGTCCTCATCAGCCACCAACTATAAGTGATAACACAGTTTCATTGGCTAAGACTCTTAGTGCCACCAGCAGCTTTTGCCACCACGCAGGGTAATGGAGGAAAAAAACCACAAAAAAACAAAGAGCAAGAGACAGTCCTAAACTTTCTATTACTCTTTTAAGAACTCTGATTATTGTATATTATCAAAGATGTGATGGATACTATGTTTAGGGTCACAAAAATCCAAGTCTGGTCAACGGTGCTCTTGGCGGATGAGGATGGAGTCCCAAACAGCTTGCGCAGCGGATGAACCAGCACCGCAGTGCCGACGCGGTCAACAAGGGTGATGTATAACTCGACTCGGTTCTACTTCAGCCATCGGATGCGGTTGACTGAATGTGTGCAGACTGTCCCGGCCCATCCTTGCCTCTGTACTTTTTCTTCCAGTGGGTAGGATGCTAGCAGTACTGGGCAAGCTGCTTGTTCCTACTTTGCCTAGGCTAGGAGGGATAGGAAGGCCCTGTGGCGATGGAGTGAAGGCGTACTGCTCCGATCGGACTCGTGTCGCAACTTCGGCACAGGCACTGACCGACCTCCGCGTCATCGTCAAAACCGATGGACTTCCCGGGAGAGAGAGATGGACACTATGTACATTATTTTTACAGACTAATGGTGTCATGGTTTTATTCTGATGTAGATTGTTATTCCTTTCATTCTTCTAAATTGGAGAACAGGATTATAACCAATTGAACAAGCTAGGTTCTGATTATTGAACATAAAATGAACATTGTAATAAATCATAATAAATAATTAATGTGCTATCAATAGAATAATATTGAGTTATATTTAAGATTCCTTAAAAAGTAAGTGAAGAATAAGAAATACTAATATCATTGAACATAGATGAATGCTTCGGGCTTTATAGTCACATGCTTGTTGTGACTTACCTTTATTGCTTTTCAAGAAAGTATTGTCGTATTTGATACATTTTGAAATTGACAATATAAGATTATTATTAATCCTGTATAGATTAGAAGATTAATTTCAAATAAGAAAATTACTCCTGCAACCTGGCTTAGGGAAGAGGAACAGGGGTGTGATATATAGGTGAGATTAGTTTCCATATATGCAGAATTATCAAGAGGAAAAGTATTTATTGGTAAGCAAATAAGAAGAAAAAGTGGAATTTTCATTTATCATGAAAATTTTCTCATTCTTCTATTTTTATAGTTATATTTGATTAAAATATTATTGGTACATAATCAGAAACCAAACTACATTTGAACTATTACCCTTGGGAAAGATATGAATCCCAACTTTCCATCCAGGTATGGATTAAATAGTGATCATTGTGATATTCAGAAAACTATGTGTGGACTAAAGAACATTTGTTAAAATATGATTTTTCTTGGCATTAAATGACCTAAAAAAGTTGATAAGCGGTAAAAAACAAACAAACAAATACAAATCAAACTAAATGCCTAAGTTTGCATTAAAAGACTTGATTCCATTGGCACATATTAAAAGATAAGATTTGCCAAATTCATTTTAAATATTTTACTATTTATAATAAACATCAATATTCATTGGTATCTCATGTGTTCTCTTTTAAATACTGAAGTGCCAGAAACTGATATAGCTGCTAATATTTCAAACAACTTTTCAATTTTTGTAAAGGGAGGTGATGTTGTTTAAGTATAATTATTTAATAGCATATCAGTTTTTGTTGGTCATTTAATACTTTGATTATTTTCCTAGATGTTATTTTGTCTGACCTGATATTTAGAACATTTCTGGTGATATTTAATTCAAGTTTTCATTTCTATTTGTAGATATTGTGCTTTAACCAGTAAATGTATGCCTTTTATTCTCAAGCACAATGTCTACAAATAGAAATGAAAATAAATCACCTTAACACAACCCAAAGATTTTTAGACTGAGTTGTAAAGAAAAATCCTTCTAATAAGGTAACTCATTCTTGATTCATGAATCAGAAGTGTATAATTATAATCTATTGTGCTCCCTTTGAAGAAGGTATTTATTAATCTCTTTATTGAACTTGAATTAAATAGCACCAGAAATGTTTAATTTTTTAAAATAAGTTTTTTAAAAATCTATTTTTATTATTTTTGTGGTGCCGAGTGGTGGTATAAGAAGGAACAAGGCAGGTTGATCGATTAAAGAGAGTTTTATCCAGGTATTGTTAGTAGTACAGAGAAAGGTTTAGTATAGTCATTAACAGGGTGTCATGCCCGAACATCCAAGTGGCTTGTCAATGCCTTCCCCACGAGCATGCCAGCAGGCTCCGCTTACATGTCCGTTGGGCGAGTCCATATAGTAATAGCAGGAGGGGTGTAAGCCCCCACAACAATTATAAAAGTACTCTTTTTGTTTTTTTATTTTTTTTTATTTATTTACTTTTTGGTTATAAAATTGTTTACAACAATCGTCTCAAGATTAAAACCAGATGTTTTAATGAATGTTCAGTTTTATTTAAGTATCCCTTTCTTTAAGAAATGAATTTGAATCTGTTTTGGCACAATTCTAGATAACATTTCAGAATTCATTTAATCTAGTCTAAGAATAAAAGTATTTGAATTAGTTCTAATTTCAGGAAAAAGAGGAAAAAAGCATGTAAAATGAATGAAATAGCCTATTCAATTAGTTATATAATATTTCAACTTTTTTTTATGTTTTGGCTGTCACTTGCAATTTTTTTCAATGTTCACTAGATTTTATTAAATTATCTAAGTTGCTAATTTTTTGTTATTAGTGGAAATCTTAGAGGAGCAATCATTTGTCATTAAGTCTTGGATCCATATATCTAGAAAACTTGGGGTAATTTTTAGTTATTCTACTTTCCCTAAGTACTGGGCCGTGCTTAGGGTCCTTGCAGACCCCATAATCGTGGGCGTTGGGAATGCTTCAAGTTCCTTATGGGCCACAAGCCTCTTTAGCTTCAGGGCTTGGTGTTGTTTTTGATCACCATTCCATACACATATATATGATATTTACTTAGTCGAGCACCAACCCAAGTTTGGCACAAGGCCATTTTTTATGTGCTCATCCCTGGGATTTTGTAATCAGTGTTACCCTTCACCTAGATGAGTTACTCTCCCGAGTTAATGAGCATCATCCACCCGAGACAGCTGAAAGTTAATGCAATGGTTTTCACTGGGATGTGAACTTGTGTAAAACGTATCCATAGACCAAGCTTTTCCCCCTGCTCCAACCTCACTGCCTTCATATACATATATATATTCAAACAAATTTCATTAAAAAGAACCAAATTTTCGTGTTGATTTTTTTCTTTATTTTTTTTAACTTTTTGATGAGCATCTCTATATCAGTTCCGAAGGATTTTAGAAGTTTCCCATAATCTCAAGCACTTTCAGACTTCTGTAAGTCCATCTTTTTATATATATATTATTTTATAAAGAGAGCAAACACATTATTATTCTATAAACCCATATGCGATGCATTTTACCGTCTAAAACAGTTTCTCAGTGGGAAACTTTATAAATAATGAAACGAGCCAACTGATTCTTTATATACAATCAATGGTCATAATCAATGTATGATCTCACAAATAGTAAACAAAGGAAAGGGTAAAGTAAGGGGAATTTATGCTGATAAATACCATAAGATACAATATCGATCTAATTATATATATATATATATATATATATATATATATATAAACCTGCAGTCCATTTAGCCAATCAGTCATCTTGTTTTGTTTGTCACTAGTTAAAGGCCGAATGGAAAAAGAGCATGTCGTACAACCATACAACACGTTAATTATCTGTACAAGCAACCGATGCATTTCGGACATTAGGGTTGGCCTTCTGTTAAGAAGTGGCAGTCACCATAAAGATAAAAAACCCAATATCATTTTATAAAACATA
>JAYKTE010090939.1:0-13987 GCA_036873565.1 Xipholeptos notoides
TCTCTGTGCAGGCCGTCTGACGACCTTACATGGGCTGATGACACCTTCCATCGTCTCTCGTGACGGACGGATGCCATAAAGCAAACAACAAATTGCCACTCTTCTTCATAATCAAACGAAAAAATGCTTCTTGCCTCTCACTTCTCAGCATAGGTGTAAAAACGCAATTTCTATTTTCTTCTGTTTCTTTACATACAACAATAAGAACATGACCCGTCCTATACCAACCTTGGCAGTTAATGTTAGGCGCCATAACACATATTTCCTCAAACTTTATCATACATGTTCCCCAAATTTGCTACAGGTTTTACTCAGTGTATTACTTTTGACCAAAACTACTTTCTAACGTGTACCAATAAAGAAAGAAGAAATAGATTTTATTCTATTGAGAATAAACCTTATTTTTGTTTGTTTATGTTTCTTTCAGTCCTGTTTGAATATTTTCAAATCTGTTTCAACTCTTGAAAAGACCGTGGAAAAATGTAAAGTTATGCTGAATACCAAGGATGACAGATTGGTGTTCAAAATGTACTGCAGACATGGTTAGTAACAAAACAGAATGCTTTATTATTTTCTAGTTTTTTCTAACTACAAAACAATGTTTTCCATTTTTTTAAGAATAATTTCTATTAAATCTATGTTTGTTTGTGTTTTACAGCATATCAACTATTTTAGGTCATTTAATGCCTAGAACAATCATTTTTGATAAACGTTATTTTGTGTCCACACTTATTTTTTTTGAATAACACAGTATGCACTATTTAATTCATATCAATCATTTTAGGTCATTTAATGCCTATAACAATCATTTTTGATAAATGTTATTTTGTGTCCACACTTAGTTTTTTTTAATAACACAGTATGCACTATTTAACCCATAGATGGAGGGAAAGCGGCAATTCATACCGTTTGCCAAGGGTATTAGTCCGAAGGATAAAGAAGAGATAGAACATAGAATGTCTGAATGGAAAAATATAGAATGCCGAATTCAAAATTTTAATCATTAAACATTCCTTCTCTTAGATATTCCAGATTTTATGAGAAGTTTCAATAACAGCCTACTCACTCCATGAAAATAAAACAGACCAAATTATTTGATTATTTTCAGTTCCTATATGAAAATGTTTAAATGTGAAAAAATATGTGGTTGAAATCTTGATAGCTCAGACCAAAAAAAAAAAAAAGCCCAAAAAACTAATTCATTTTGAAATAAATGATTATGTGGAATTTAATTAATATTATAATTATATTACTTAATTAAAATATAAATTAATTTAATCACAAGCTAAAGATATAAATCAATCATTTCAGCATGTTTTCTAAACATTGGATGATGAAAATATCTTTTAGCATTTTAATCATGATTATATAAAAATATTAGCTGATATTTTCATCATCATTATTCTTATTGTCGATGTGATATTTACTTGGTCAAGCACCAACCTAAGTTCGGCAAAAGGCCATTTTTTTATGTGCCCATCCCTGGCTTTTATAATCAGTGATACTCTTCACCTAGATGAGTTACTCTACCAAGTTAACGAGCCTCATCTGCCCGAGACAGCTGAAAGTAAATGCAATGGTTTTCACTGGAATTTGAACTTGTGTACTATGTATCCAAAGACCAAGCTTTTCCCACTGCTCCAACCTCGCTGCCCAAAAGAAAAAGAAACAGATATGTCTGCTTCAAATGGATGAAATCTGGACCAGATTTTAAAGACTTTCAAAAGCCAAGAAAATGAGATTCGGGAACATTTAAAAATATTTTCCTCTCGGTCACTTTTGTCTCTTATCTATAAAGGCAGGATTAAGCGATTGGCAAAGTCAGCTTGATCTTTTTGATTGCTGACGGCAAATAAGCTTGCTAATCTCTTCTCGTGATATTGGAACAGCTGACTTCATTTAATTCTTGGAATATCACCAAGTGTATCACCTGAGCTTGGAATGATCGACTCCTGCCTGGAAGCAAATGGTCTGGAAGGTTAAAAGTTTGCCAGAAATAGCATTGGTTCCAAAGACACCTGGTTTTAGGTGAGAAGTCTTTGGAAAAATCAAGGTCATTGAAATATTGTCAAGTATTCTGAAAATAATATTGCATTGCAAGGATTTCAATCTATGAGTAAAAGGAAGAAATTCACTTTTCTCAAATTTAAGTCTTTATGAAATTTTATAACTTTTTGATTGAAATTAGATAGAATTTATGTATAGTAGCTTGTTTGTCCCAAAATTTAAGGTAACATTTCAAGAATTTTTCAATTTGAAGCTGGCTGAATGGTACTTTCACCAGATCTGATCTGAAAGCTTGCAGATCGATGGCAGAAAAGTCTTGGTAAAGGATGGTCTTTTTTTGAGTAATAATTCTTGTTGTTTTTGTTATTACTTGATGAGTAAAATTTGAAAAGGTTTATGAACTTTTGCAACAACCTGATATATACAATAGGTTGTCCCAAAAATTTTGTAAATGCTGATGGTCTTTATTTTGAGGAGTAAATTTTGTTGTTTTTATTATTACTCAGCAAGTAAAATTTCAAAGTGTTTAAGAACTTTTGGGACAATCTAATAGTTGGCTAGTGGTTACACAGTCACTTTTACAATCATTTAACCCTTAAGTTAATTTTCTAACTTTTGATTAAAATTAGATACAATTGAGGTATATTAGTTGGTTAGTGGTTGCATATTCACTTTTGCAATCATTGAACTCTTTATGAAATTTTATAACATTTTGATTAGAATTAGAAACAATTGGGGTATATTAGTTGGTTGTCCCAAAAGTTTGAGAAAGTGTATAAAGAATTCTTTGATTTGAAGCCGGCTGAATGTTATTTTCACCAGATCTGATAGCTTATAGATCAATGGCAGAAAATAGTTCATGTAGATCACGTACTACACTGGCACCAAATATTTTCATATGAAGAAAATTGTTGTTCTGTCTAGTGTTTATAGAGTTCTTGTTATTAAGATTTCTTTTGTGCTCAATTTTTTTTTAAAAAGAAAAGTTCAGAGTTCCTTTGTAATAACTGAGAAAGCCAAAAAAAAGTGGAACATTTCCATTTCTTTCTTCCTATATATGACAAAAGTTTGTTGATGTAGATGAAATGTTATAGCACATTTAATGGAACACTTCAAACAAAATCTTTATTTGAACTTAGAGATAGACTTTAATCATAATCTCAAATACAACTTCATCATTGATGAACTTCTGTTGTTCCTTTCATGGAGGCACACATCATCACTTAAGTGGTCTCGGATGCTCATCTTTCAAGACAGCTTTTGCAAGGATACCACCATCGCCAAAGAAGACATTATAACAGCTATGACTGATAGGGTATACTGGAACGGTCTAGTGACTGCATTTGCAGGGACACAGGCATTGCCAAGGAAAACCTTGTAACATCTATGACCGATAGTACATATTGGAAAGGTGAGGTGAATTCTATCTTGGCTGAAGTTGCAAAAGGATGACTATAATTTTCATTTATTAAATAAATCTTTATAAACTTTCATCATTTACAGACTATGTATGTTATTGCTTCTTTTATCTTTTAATAAAATATCACACTTTTTCTTTTATTTATTTATCTATTTAATTAGTTTTTTCTGGTTTTATCTCGCATTACTTACTATGCTTGTCCTGTCTTAGCTTGGTCTGGCCTAGCAATATATTTAATGAGTGTTGCAGTAATCATTATTTCATACAAGTCTTAATTTGATAATCCATCCAATCCGTCTATAAAAGCTTTTAGTATTTTTCAAATGCTGAGTTGGACAATGACAAGTGTTGTTGCTTTAACATAAACAATATTTCCAGAATTCTATTCAGTCAGTGCAGATCACTCGTATTGGGGTTACTAAATTCAAGCATTACTATGGATCTCTTATGACTAAGAATTGAATTGGGGAGGTCCAGTTGGAGTAGTGGATAGAGAGTCAGACTTTGGAATTGTAATACACAAGTTCGAATCCCAGTCATTCCATTTGCATTCATGATTCGACTAATTGCATTTGATTAGAAAGTTTGGACAGAAGTAAAATGCAGCCATTAATACAAATATAAATCCTGTGAATAAAGTTTCTCTTGTATTTTTTATTTTTATTTTTTTGTTTTCTGAAATCAAAAATATTCCCCACCCTAAGGGAGAATTCCATATTTCATTTAATTTTTGTTAATTAATTCATTTTATGAAATTGGTTGTAATAATTAAATTGCTAATAATGTCATTTATTTGACATCCATGAAGCTTCATTTAATGAATTAAGGATTTAGTCTTAAGGCTTTATTTCATTCAGAGCAGGTTGTTTCCTCTCAACAACTCTTCAGCCCAGATGTTTATGAAGGGCAATGAGCTTGGATGTTGATATTTTTCGAGCAAACTATAAACCCTCTTCCTTAATTAGTTTCTTACTGATTAACTTGGATTGCAAATACTCCCTATATTAAATAAAATCAACAAAATACCCCAAAATTCATATTTATTTATCCTATATTTACTTTAGAAATTTTTAATTAAATTCAATGAAAATAATAAATAATTTTTCATGTATCGAGAGAAAATGATGATATTGAGGCAGAGAATTCTCCAAGCCAGAATATAACTTCCAGAGAATCCAGAAACTTCCAGAAACATCATTTCAGGTATGCTTTTCTTTCAGACTTTATGTAAACATTGAGGCAGCCACATCAGGGCCCTTAATGGTTCACAGAAAAGCAGTTCAACAAATAAACAAACCAATAACAATCAACAATAATCTCTCCAGGCTCTTTAATTGCCTTCAGTCCCATTATCAAAGCAACCTATTTTTATAAGAGCTTAAGGCCACAACATTTGCATATGGGCAGTGAGACATTGCCCGATTTTGCAAAACCACATTATTATAAAAGGTTGCAGGTACCATCTTGAACTCTTTTCACCATCCTGGGTCTGCATAACTTGCATACGTGAGGCCGCTTAAAATGTAAGTCCCATTCTCTGTCCTCACAATTTTTACCACAAAAAAAACAATTTGTAAAAAACACACGGAAATTATGAGAAGAGAATGGTATCAGGAATTATGAAAGGATCTTAGGATTTTTGTAGAATAGCCATAAATAAAAGAAATATTGTAAAATGCTACATACTTAACATTTTTTAAGGTAAGTGTGTTATGGTAGAGTTTTAAACAATCAAATGACTTATAATAAATTCAAGAATTCTGAAGAATACCTCATCATCAGATTATTTTATGATAATTTTGTAACAATCTTGGGGTTGTTTGGTTTGTTTGGGATTTTATGGTACGTCAACCACTGTGGGTCATTTGATGCCAAATCAATTATCAAAGTCGAAAAGTGTTTGGTATTATTTGTTAGGTAAAGTACTTTAAATTATTCATTAGGTCAAGGTAGTTGTGTTAGGATTAAATTTTTTTCGTATAGATTTACTTTTTAAAAAAAACCTAGGATTGTGTTTGGGTTCAGTTAGGTGGAGTTCTTCAGATTATTCGTTGAGTTAAGTAAATAAATTTAAGAAATAACTGACAGTTTATCATGAGCAAGTTATTGATGGCTACTATTACAATTGTGATGTTGTATGCCTTTCATTCAACTTTTTAGAGACAGTCAGTAAATGTAAAAGTAACTTTTACTCATACATAGAAATTCAAAAATATTAACTAAAAATCAAGTAACTAGTATTGTTTGTAGGGCCATTTTATTTCAGATAGAATGATCCCAATTTTAAGATATTATAAAAGTTAAAATGCCTTTTATAATATAGAGAAAAGAAAAAGAAATTAACCAAATTATAAAAGATCCAATGAATATTTCAGTAGCAGTTGTTGTAGCAGTGGTAGTAGTAATAATAGCAATACCAATAAAAATAATAGTCTGATTGTAGCAAAACAGAGTTATGTCCTTCCAGCATAAAAATCTGGAAGCAAGTAATAATTTGTGAATGTTTGGTGAATTCGATATGATGATTTGCATTCTTCCTGTTTTATGATTAGTGGATATTGTTCATTCCTCAGTACAAATCAGATCACCCAAATCCTTGCAGGCAAACCTTGATAGTCATTAGACCAAAAATATTGCACTTAACTGATCTTAGATACTCCATAGAGGCTGATAGGTCCAAAAAATAAATTGCATGAATCAATCCAACCATATACAATTTTCAGTGCATTTTACGAAGCGAAGGTGGAACAGTAGTAAAAGTTTGGACTGTGATTTTACGAGTTCAAATCCTAGTCAAAACCACTTGGATGATTTATTTGACTAAGGCATTCCAACAAACTCATCTGATGAACGTTAATAAAAGTTAATTCATAAATAATGTATATGTTACCACTGTGTTTAGGAATTAGAATAACCTTATGAAGATTCGAGTCATGAATAAATATTGCATATTGATATAATATAAAAAAGTCTGTATTTACATAATTATTGGCTTCCATAAATTATTTTCTTCCAATTTTTGGTAGGATTTTGATTTTATTAGTTCACTGTTGACAAGAAGATCCATTTTACAGACAGATAAAGCATTTTAGAGAAAATTTAATAATGCTGTTTATTTGATATTACAAGTATTGGCCAGCTTTGTCCGGGTATTGGAGACATGCACACACACACATTTTCACTTTTATAGATCTATAGATTTAATAATTTTATTTAAAAAATGTTTGGTATGAATTTACAGCAAACATCAAACCTTACAAAAACAAATTTTCAAGTTTACATGTCTATAATTATCATCTTTGTTGTCTAAAAAAAAATCAGAATAAAAACAAAATAAAAAAAACAATTAAAAAAAAAAAACTCACCTGACAAAAGAACTTGAAGAGATAATTGAATAACATTAAGATTAAAGATGTAAGATTTAGCAAAAATTACAAAGATTTTTTTGGATAACTGAATTTAATTATTGACTTATTTTTCTCTTTGTAATAGGACTGTATGTATCTCGTTCAAAAGTAAGACATGAGAATTGATGTCAAACATTTTATAAGTTCAGCACTGTGGCTTCTGATTAACACAGAAAATCTTCACTAGTTTTTCTTATAAAAATTAAATAAGCCAGTTATTAACAATCATAGATTATTTTTATTTTCATCTGATTAATCACTCATTACAGTTATGTTTGTAAGGTTCATTGAAAAAAACAATTTTTTACCATTTTCGTTAGAAAGTTTCTGGCAGTTGTTTATGTCATGGCTGTTAAAAATGCTGTTATATTATGAGTAGATCTACAGAAATTGTATAATAATGATCATAATTATAACATTAATAATATAAATACTAATAATACTCCTACTCATAGCTGCTGCCCCTGTTGTCGTTGAGCAGGAAGACCTCTTCTTACCAGTTCATGCTCTGGACAGTCTACCTATTGCTCATAGAGTTTTAACAATCTTCAGTTTGAAGTCCTTAATGGTCATGCCACAAACTGCCAACTGGCCTGGGACAGCACCGGTTATTTCTAAGTTGTCACCTGTCATAGTACTGAATTGCCTCTATGCTACTTAACTTCAATGATTTGATGGGAACCTGTGTCTCAGGATTTGACTGTAACAGTTGCTGCTGCTACAGGTCTATTTCCTTTGAATTTGGGCAGAATTTCTTTCATCATACAGGTTTCACTAAACTTTAATCCTCTTTTTTAGTATTTTCTTTTCCATTTTTTCTTGCTTTTGAACATGAACCTTTGTCATTAAAGAGAATGTTGTCTCTTTAAAGAGAACTTTAATCCTCATCTTTAGGATCTTCTTTTCCATTTTTTCTTATTTCCAAACAAGGGCCTTTCTTTTGGTGTCTAAAGCTTGTATGTATCCCCCAGCTTTCAAAATTTTTTCAGTCCTTGTGGACCATACTCAGGGTAGTTGTTTGTCATTTTTGGATGCTTGTGTTTTTTTGCTTGTGGAGTTTGTTGTTTATTTATTGTACATATGTTTCCCAGTGTTTTTCTTGCCTTTTTTTTTATTGAAGATTCTATGGCTATTGTCAAATGTTATTTTGTTGAGGTTTATTTCTTTCTGACTGGAATATTTATTTATTTGTTTGTTTGTGTTTTATGGCATATCAACATTTTTCAGATCATTTAATGCCAATAACAATCATTTTTGATAAACGCTCTTTTGTCCACACATAGTTTTTTTTAAATAAATACGATAGTATACACTATTTAATTCATAGCTTGAGGGAATGCAAGGATTCATACCTTTTTCTAAGGTAATGTAAATGGAACAACTGGGATTGGAACTCGCATATTATAATTCTGAAGTCCAGCTGCTCTATCCACTGCCTGAAGTGGATATCCCCCTTACTGCAATGTAATGTACTTGATGTACTTATTAAGCATTAATAGATATGCCAAGACGTCATAACTGAAAACTTTAAATATCCAGTTAAACCTTACAACCCTGAGTTCTTTTTATAAATAAAAACAATATTTTCTTTTTTTCTTTTTTTCTTATTTTCTTACTTTATTTTTTTCCTTTTTTCTTTATTTTTCTTTATTTTTTCTTTCTTTTTCTCTCTTTTTTTTCTTTCTTTTTGTTCTCTCTTGTTTTCTTTCTTTTTATAAACAATCGCTCTCAATATTTCAAATCAATAAAGTGAATCTAAAAAAGATATTTTGTTTTGATGATTTCACTGATTTGCTTGGATTGTTCAAGATTTTCCTTTTTCTTTTATGAATATCTTTATAATGGATATTCCTTTTTCTTTTTTTCTTTTTTAATTCAAATACAAGATCCATTGTTTAGGGAAAAAAATGAATATTTTTTATCCTTCTGAAAAGATTATAAGAACTTTATTTTATTTCTTATATGCCTATATTGTCCTTTGTTAGAGATAAGTATTGTTTTATTCTCATTATTAAAGGGAAAATTGAAAGAAAAAATCTACACAAATTTAAATAGGAACAATTTAAATGATTCTAGGAAATTCCTATTTGTATTCTTTTTGTAATTCTGACATTAAAGCTTCTAGCCTTAAAAACCTAAAGTGCCAACCATTATTGAAAATCGTCAATTGAAATACATTAGAGAGTCAGTATCAAATAAAATGAATAAATATGTATATAAAAAGGTTTTTGATTTTTTTAGATCTTCTCATCATAAATCATTCTTATTTGACTAGAGTCTTTTTATATTTTTCTCCTTATCTTTTTTTCTTTGTCATTTTATATTCTTCCATCTTTGAATATTGGCTTCAATATTCTTAGATGCATAGCAATTACAGAATTGTCAATTGAGATGGAATCTCTTCTTTATGCCAAAGGCTATCTATTAAGATCCTCTTTTGTCTTGCTACTTGCTACAAAAATTAGAAACTATAAGAAAATATAAACTAGGAGATCAATCTATTTTTATTTTATTTTTAGGAAATACACTCTATTCCTTATTGTGCAAAGCTATTTTTACTCGAATAGTTTTAGTTATCACACTATGTTGGATATCTCTTGTTTATGTTCTGTCAGTGTATTTGAAGTATTTAAGCTGTCATAGTGAGTGGACAGCTATTAATAAAACCATGAATTGAAAATGTGTAACATTGTTAGTTACTCTTTTGGAGACAATAGGAGCAAAGAAAAAAATTGGAAAGGCTTACTTACATTTTTTCAAAGGTTTTTTCCATGGCTCTTTCCAAAGTTAAGAGGGAGCTGTGCCTCCTTTCTTCTGGTCTTGGGGACAATTGGAGCAGAGATAAAAATTGGAAGGGCTTAATTATTTTTTCTTAAAGGTCTTTCTCAGGCCCTTCAAAATGTTTTGAAAGGGAGGCACCTCCAGTCCAGTTCTATTTATATATAAGTTTAGATATTTTTCAGGTTAATCTTTCTTCACATTAAGGATATTTTGACTGTTTATCTTAACTAATACAGGTTTGGGGTGTGGCTCTTTGAACTTTTGAAATAAATAATCAATGAATTCTTGTAAAATATATATATATTTTTCTTAAATGAAAGAATATTCATAGAATATTAATATTAATCACATTTAAATTTCTTTTTAATTCCATTAATCCATGTTTTTTCATTGATATTATTTTATTTTATGACATCTTATACATTAAGAAAATTGTCATTTGTCAATCTCTTGAAAAAGCAGCCAATAAAAATTTTCTATGAACTTAAAACAAATGTATGACAGACATTTTAATAAGAGAATGGCCTGTTCTTAGATTGGTATAGAATCAGTTGAAGAAGATTTATGGTAATTGAAGTCTTTTAAAGAAGGCACATGGTGCAGTGGATAGGTAGTTAGATAATATGTGAGTTTGAATCCCAGTTGTTCCATTTGTGTTCACATTTGAACTAATACCTTTGGGAAAGGTATGAATCCTCCCATTACCTCCATCTATGAATTAAATAGTGCATACTATGTTATTTTTAAAAAAACTATGTCTGGATTAAGAAAGAATGTTTATTAAAAAAATGATTGTTTTCGACATTAAATGATCTAAAAGTTTTGGTATGGATTAAATAATGTATACTGTGTTATTCATAAAACAAAGCATGGAAAAAAAGAGCTTTTATCAAAAGAATGATTGTTATCGGCATTAAAATTACATAAAAAGCTTGTTTGGCTGTAAAATACAAACAAAAAAAACAAAACAAAAATTCCAAAATTATAGAAGAGTGATTCTTAGTTTGTTTTTCTGTTGTAGTGTATCATGACCTTTCATGGGTCATTGGATGCTATAAGAAATTAATTGGTTAAAACATTCTTCTTCATAAAAAAAAATATTCATAAAAAAATCATGGTTTTCTTAAAACATTCTTCATAGAAAATAGACAATTTCTAGTTTTATTGAAATATTCAACGTGACATTTTTGTGTCCCTAAAATCTGTTGAACGCTAGCTACACTTCTGGTCCCATTTGACATCACGTCCAAGATGTCGATACAGTTTGACAGAATTTTTCCTACTGGGACTTTTCTCTCTTTTTTTCCTCTACAGGAATCTAGGAGTCTTCTTGGAAAGGATATGAAAGGTTACTAGTATTTTCTAAAAAATATCAAATCAAATATTTCAATATTATTTGCAGTGGCATAGCAAGGGGAGTGTGACAGTTATGGTCTACCCTGGATGGCATGTGCCAGGGGGAAGCATTTTGAGCAGGTGAAAATAGAAAAAAAATTTAAAAAATAGCCACTTAATTTAGAAATATTTTAATAATTTGAATTATACATTTTTGTTTTGAAAAGTTTTTGGTTTTCTTTGATGACGATTATATTTATATACGAGTACTGTGATAAGATGAAAGTCTAGGACTAGTAGCAGGAGTCTGAAATTAGATCCTTGATAATAGTTCCATGAACAATGTTTTTTTTTATGACAATTGTATATGTATACACGTTCTGCAATAAGATGAATGTCTAGGACTAATAACAGCAGTCTGAATTTAGATCCTTGATTGTAGTTCCATGAAAATAAATATTTTGAAGGCTTCTTGGAATTTTAAAGGTTAACGGATTATCAATGGCCAGTGGGGGGTGCAGTTGATCAACTGGCCTTCTTTCGTTGGATTAAAACCAGTATTTTCAGACAATGTTCATTTGGCACTGTAAGTACTGTGGATACACTTCCAAGAGATAACATTCCTATCCGGTCATTAAGGTCAGTAAGGGTGGAGCAGTGGTAACAGCTTTGACTCTAGAATCATCTTTTATGAGTTCAAATCCCTGTCAAATCCCTTACATTCACTTTGAGCTGTCTCAGGCAGATGAGGCTTATTAACTCAGAAGAGTAACTCATCTAGCTGTAGGGATAACATTGATTCCAAAAACCTGGGGGGACTAGACCTATCAATTCAATGAGAGTATCTCATCTAGCTGAGGGGTAACACTGATTACGAAAAGCCCAGGGATGTAATGAACACATAAAACTGGCCTTGCGCCTAACCTGCTCGACCATATATCCTCTCCAGTCATGGTTAATACACCTGAAGAAGGCCAGAGGATTAGTTGGCTGTAACAGGGTGTAACAACAGCTATAAAGATGAGGACAACAGTCCACAAGAATGGATATTATTCTTGTAATAAAATAGTTCTGTTCTATTATTAATCAAAGTTTTTCCTAATATCCCTGTATTGTCAAACCCATTTTATGAAATGTAGAGCTGTCTCTAAAAAGCAATATTTTGAAATCCTAAATATGAAAGATATATTTGGCAACATCCTTACAGAAAACTTGCTCTTTTTCTTGAGAGAGACAGGATTATACTTAAATATATATAAATATCTCTTCATAATTCTAATACAATTAATGGACAGTGCAAATCACTAACTAACTACCACCTACCTTGAAAAGTATAACAACCTTGATAATATAATAACACTTCATAATTCTGAGAATACAATCAATGGACAGTACAAAACACTAACTAACCACTACCTACCTTGAAAATTAAAACCACCTCGAAAATGTAATACATTATCACAATATCAAGAATAGAATCAACTGACTGTACTATATACAAACTAACCACTATCAACCTTGAAAATTAAAACAGCCTCAAAAATTTAATACCAAATCATAATACTGAGAATACAATCAATGTTGAGAATACAATCAATGGACAGTACTAAATACAACCTAACCACTACCAAATCTAAAAGTATAACAACCTTGATAATATGATACCTCATTACAATTCTGAGAATACAATCAATAGAATGCACGAAGTACAAACTAACTAGTACCAACATAAAAAAATCATAATAAATAAATAAATAACAGCTTCAGCATTAAATGAGTTATGGTTAAACAAACAAACAAACAAACAACTCAGAATATCCAAAAACTGTTATGAACCTCATTTTTTTGTGTTTCACAAATACTGTACATATCCAAGAAATCCTATTGAATAAACCACCCGGAAAATTATTGACCTTAGGGTGGAGTAGCTGCTGCTACTGGGAAGGAAATTAGAAATCTATATATAAATAGGCCAAGCTAAAAATCTTATTTATTCACAAACTATGTTTAGAGATTATTATTCTTTTTAATGCTTTTTAAAGTCTTTTTAAATAGAAATCCTTGGATGGCTGCAATTGTTTTCTCATAAATTCCTCAATAGGGAACATTCAAAAATATACTGAAGGTTCTTTGGAATTATAATCAAGCTGTGCTTCATGAAGTGACTTGAATTTGTTTGGTTGCTTTTTCTGGCATACCAACCTCTTTAGGTCATTTAATGGAGATAATAATCATTTTTGATAAATGTTTTTTGTCCACACATAGTTATTTTGAATAACATAATCCGCACTATTTAACACAAAATGGAACAGCAACGGATTCAAATTCTTCTATTATTATTCCAAAGTCCGACTGACTATTCACTGCCCTTAGTGGAGCTCCCCCTAGATGATGGCATCCATCTGTCTTGAGAGACGATGGAAATTGTCATCAAACCATGCATGGTCGTAAGACGGCCTACACAGAGATTTGTTTATAGTAGTGAAGGCTTGTGTAGCACCATCCAGACTTCTTGGAACTGCTGATAGCACACAGTCAGTGCAAGTGATTGCCACAGAGCACATGAACAAGAGACCTCAGGTTTTACTTCAGAGTTTTCCTTCTCCTACATGCCTATCTGACCAAAGACTAAGAGTGCATCTACCCAGTGGTTTAACACAGTAATACAGTACCTGGCATTCATAAATGGTCACCCATCTAAGTACTGATCAGGCTCAACATTGCTTAACACTGGTGATCTGATGGAACTGGTGTCTCCAACGTGACTTGACACATAGATATTTATATCAAATTATAACGTTTTGATTAAATGAAAAATCTAGAATAATCTATAATCTAGTGCCGCAACGGTTTTGGTCTTTTTTGGATATCGTCAATAACACACTATATTGTTACCATTCCAAACAGCAGCAGTGTAAAATTAGATCCTTAATTGTAGTTCCATGAAAATAAATATTTTGAGGGATTGTTTAGAATTTTGAAGGTTAACAGATTATCAATGGATAGCAGGAAGTGGGGGGTGGGGGTTGAACTTACA
>JAYKTE010091050.1:0-23527 GCA_036873565.1 Xipholeptos notoides
GCAAGATTCTTTTTTTAGAAAGCAAGAGAAAACAGAAATGAAGACCCTGAAGAGGAAGATCGAAGTTCTCTTCAATGAGACATGCATGAATAATGAAATTCTGCCAAATTACACAAAATTAAAATTATATATATATATATATATATATATATATATACACACACACACACACACAAACGCTTTGAGTTGTTTGCATGGATTTGAGAAAAGATATTTTATATATAGAAAAAAAACTGTCAGAACAAAAAACATACTTTTTCATCAGGTGTGCCATTCCTCAAGTCTGGATAGACCCACCCCAACATCTTGCGGGTGTCTTGTGTATTCTGGAATAGCAGGAACACCAGCAACATGAAGTAAAGAACACTGAGACCTACAAATTAAAAAAAAAGATATACAGATGGTCAAATTGTCTCTCTAAAGAACCAGAACCTTAAAAAAAAGAAAGAAAAACAAAATTTGGGGATTATTTTTCGAAATCCTTGAGATGAGGTATGATGAATTCTAAAAGTACTAATCAGACTATTTCCCTCATCGATAATATTCCCTCTGAGGAAAGCCGAAGGGTGATTCAGCCGAAATGTCATGAAAGAGAGAATATTATTGATGAGGAAAATAGTCTGATTAGTACTTTTAAAATTTGGGGATGTTCTGAAGAAACTAAAATGGTGAAATATATGGTCAGGGCTCTACATTGCGAGTGATATATCAAAGTGGCAACTAAAAATAATAAAACACTTATCTTTTGGCGACTTTTTTTTTTTCACTGACAATCTTTCAAATACTGAGTGAAAAATGTCCAACTTTTATTTTTTTCTAATTAACGGAGAAAAGTCAAATTACTCAAAGAATGAAAGGTTTAATAGAATATAAAATAGAAATAAAACAATATACTTTATTTTTTAAATAAGGCTATTTAAAATAAGTTTAAAGAAATTCAACAAATTTTTATGCAGAAGAAAAAGTGGTTTAAAGTGAAATAATAAGTAACTAAGTTTTGAATTATTGGTTTATTCATAAGATTAGAAGAAAATCGCACGAGTAACTTTTCTATTTGGCTAGTAAATAAAAATATTTAATTGTCAAAGGTGAACTAAAAGGTGAATTTTTCTGTAGAGCCCTGATGGTGGTTGTCAAAATGATCCGACACATTTTTATGTCTGATAAAAACAAATTAGAAAAAATAATGACAAAGGCGTTTTTAATTTCCAAATGTTCATATAAAACAAAATGGCATTATACGAGGGTAAATAAAAGTTTTAAGACAAATGACAAATTCAATCGGAGTGAAAATAGGGCAACAAAATTTTATCAAGAAGGAATTTCTAAATTTGTTTCAGAACTTTTTGATTTACCCTCATACATACATTTGGAAAATTAAAAACACTTTTGTCGTTATTCCTTCTAATTTGTACATGTAAATATAAAACTGTCATACAAAATATTAGCAACATAACAATTCAATAAATCTAAAGAGAAAAACAAAGGGTACATAATTGCATTAAATAAATAAATAAAAAAAAGGAAAAAGTTTCTAGTCAAGATTAAACTTGACTCAAAAAGTGGCTCATGGATTATGATATAAAAATTAAAATTAGAAAATATTTTTTCTAAAAGGTTAATCAAATATTCCACACATTTCCTATGAGAGACACCTAAAAACAACTTAACAAAAAATTAAAACTGCAATTTACCAAAGACAATTCGCCATAGTGCAGGATGAGGTCTTGTGAAAGGACCTGAGGAAAAAAATAAAATAAAAATTTTTAAGATTTATTTTTTTCTTAATGAAAATAAAGAAATCTTGTACTGGCATTATATAATAATATCAGCAATGCAACCTACCAATAAGAGGTAAATCAAGAATAAATCAAAATATATTCTTCCTCTTGAATGACACAAATTAAAAATAAAAGGAAAAGCAGAAGAAAATAATCGAGAAAGGTGCAAGTTGCTTGCTTGCATTTAACAGCCTATCAACCTCTAAAGCCATGGTTCTCAACCCTTTTTTTAATTATGGGGGCAATCTGACAGTCTAGGGTTCAAGTCTCGATGCTGGCTACGCATTTTAGACTTTAATCTTTAGAATGTGACATGATAAATATATATATATATATATAAATAAATAAGCACATGACATAGTAAAGAGTAAATTCAATATTCAGAATATCAATTTTAGTTTTTATCTATCCAAGATTTTGGTTTTGTTTTACAGCATATCAACTTTTTTAGGCCATTTAATACCCAGAACAATCATTTTTGATAAACATTATTCTGTCCACAGTTTTTTGAACAACACAATATGCACTATTTAATCCATAGCTAGAGGAAATGCGGGGATTCATACCTTTCCCAAGGGAAGAGTGGTTTCTAGGTTTTTTATTTCTTATATATTTTTTAATTTCTTATAACATAGAATATCATTAAAGAAACCCAAATAAAGACCTAAAATGAAGAACAAATACATTTGTTTGCTTTTTCTTTCAAAACAAACATACCTTTTTAAGAGTTTTGTCTGGTCAATACGAATTATCATATTGATTAAGCAATTGTTCAAAATCAATAATGCTCTCATAGAATAATCAAAAGATTTAAATTTTCTATTTTTTAAAGAAGCTTATCAGAAATTGTGAATTCAAAATTAAATAAGAATAGAGAATTTCGTGTTGTTGTATTTCTTGGTATTTTGTTTTTGTGTAGTTTATTAAAAGACAAAATCAGCTACAAAAAACTACACTGAAACAAAATGCCAAGAAATACAACAACAGGAAAACCTGAAACTATCGAAAAAGAATAAAGATAAATAAACGAATGAATAATTCAGACAAGTTTCATTAAAAAGAATTTTAATTTTTCTTTTTAATATCTTTAATTTGATTTTTTCTTGTTTTCTAACAAGGGTCTTAATATAATTGTAAATAATAAATTATAAATATTAAACATAAAAATTAATAAATAATTGTAAAACTTACCATTTGGAAATGCCAACACACTAATAACTAGGAAAATAAATACCATACAGCAAAGACCATTCCAAATATTATCATCGGAACTTACATCATCTCTACAAAAGAAAATTTAAAAAATAAAAAAAATATTGAGTGTAACAAATCCAGTGCTGAAGAGATTGGTTTGATTTGATTGTATTTAACGACCTATCAACCATTTGTGGTTATTAAAGGTCAAAAAGTTTTTGTGGGAAAGTTTTGTTTAATTTTTGAGGTGGTGAGGTCTTTCATTCAAAAGAAATCTATAAATCATTAATATTTAACAAGTTTAGCATAAAAGTGACGTGTGACGTATACCTGGTCAAGCACCAAACCTAGTAAGGCTAAAGACCAGTTTTATGCGCTCATTAAATTCCCAGATGTTTTGTAATCAGTGTTGTCTTTCACATAGGGGAGTTACTCTCCGTGAGTTGACAAGTCTCATCTACCCAGGCTTTTGGAATCAGTGTTATCTTTATACCTAGATGAGTTATTCTCCTGAGTTAACAGGCCTCATCTACCTGAGACAGAGGAAAGTAAATGTGATGGTTTTGACTGGGATTTTATCTTGTATAATAGGATTCCTAAGTCCAAGGTTTTACCACTCCTCCACCTTCACATAAGGCTAGATACGAAGGAGCGTTCAGTTATTGACTAAATTCGACCTGGAGTTGTACAACAATTCTAGAACTCAACCTAGAGCTAGGAATTGCCTTTATGTGATGAGGAGTAAGAACTCCAGATATATCAACTGCAGGTCTGCAAGATTCTATTTATTCCATAATTGGAAAGAAAAGAAAATTGATATTTCCTGATGGTCTTAATCCAAATGTGAAGGCAAAGGGATTAAATCTAAGAATATGCCAAATCTTTTAATAATTTCTTAGGCAGCGAAGGTGGAGCAGTGATAAAAGTTTGGACTCTGGAATCGTATTACACGAGTTCAAATCTCAATCAAAACCATTACATTCATTTTCAGTTGCCTAGGGCAGATGAGGCTCATTAACTTGGGAGAGTAACTCATCTAAGTGAAAGGATAACACTGATTCCAAAAACCCTGGTGGATGAGACCAGTCAACTCAATGAGAGTAATTCCTTCCCAAGTTAACGAGCCTCATCTGCCTGAGACATCTGAAAGTGAATGCAATGGTTTGGACTAGGATTTAAACATGTGTAATAAGATTCCAGAGACCATGCTTTTTCCACTGCTCCAACCGCCCTGCCCATAGGACTCTGAACTGAAATACCTGTGGGTCAGGATTTAAATTTTGCAGTCAGAAGGTCAGTTGTTATAAACTCTGCTGATGAGCCCTAATGAAGGGGAAGTTTGCATTTTAAATTTACATACAAAAATATAATTTAATCAAAGAGTTCCTTAATATTCTTTTTCCGCATATAAAAAGAATGAATAAATACAAAACCGGTATCAGGGGAGGAGTTTATATATCAATTAAAAAAGAAACCGAGTTTTTAAGTCGAGAGATAAGTCAATGGTTTTGATCTGATTAACGGCTAACTAAACAAACAGGGAATGGGTAGAAACAGCTTAGTATTACTAATTAATCAGAATTAAAAATAACATTTGTATTGAATTGTTGCCGTATTTACATAAATGAACTCCATTAAAGTTGATCTGATCACTTTATAAAAACTGAAAAAAATCATTTGATCACAATGCCCAATAGGAATTTAGGAACAATTAAAAAGAAAATTCCTACTGTAATTTTTAAGTACATATTTTAATGAAGTATATACTTAGACTAGTTTAAAATTAATACCTAATATTTGGAGAAAAATAAAAAACCCAAAATATCAAAAAATTTCAGCAGGAGTCACAAAATGTTTTTCTTGATAATTTAGAGAAGATTAGGTTTGGTTTGGTTAGGTTTGGTTTTGTGTTTTACGGCATATCAACCATTTTTAGGTTATTTAATGCAAAGAACCATCATTTTTGATAAACGTTAGATTTTGTCCACACCTAGTTTTTTTAAAAACAAAATGTGCACTATTTAACCTATAGCTGGAGGGAATGTGGAGATTCATACCTTCCCCAGGGGTATTAGTCTGAATATGAACACAAACGGACCGACTAGAGGAGATTAGGTTAGATAATTTCTGCCATTTAGTTTCAAGACCATTATTATAAGAAAGATGAGGAAAATGGTTTCAAACTCTAAATCAACAAACATTAGCATTGCAAAAATGTAAACATTTCAAATTAATCTAAAAATTTTTACTGAAAGTAGGTAGATAGGTATTGTTTGTTTATGTTTTATGCCATATTAACCTTTTTAGGTCATTTAATGCCGAGAACAATAATTTTTTAGTAAACGTTATTTTTTTATCCACACTACACTTTTGAGTAACACAATATACACTATTTAACCCTTAGCTGGTGAGAATGTAGGGATTCATACCTTTCCCAACAGTATTAGTACAAATATGAACGCAAACGCAACGACTTGGATACAAACTCTCATACTATGATTCCAAAGTTCGACTACCTATCCACTGGCCCAAGTCGACTTCCCCAGATAGATAGGTAGATGTAAAAAAATGTATATAAAATAATTGTTTTATCTTTCATTCATTTATCGATAGAGAAAAAAATTATTTTCATTGCCAAAAACAATCTGTACAAATTTATTTTTGTAGCAAGCAAATGTCCAAACATACTTATTATAGTCTCCAATATATTGATCATCTTTCATATTTTTTAAATCTCTAAAAAGCTGCCTTTTCTCCAACTAAGAAAAGACATCTACATTTTTCAATAAATTCAATGTTGAGTAAATTTTTCTAAGTATTCCTTATCACAGCAAGCAATTACCATATGCAAAAGATAATGTGAATTTTCAACTCCTACAATATGAATGGTGAATTAAGTTCATTTCAGCAAAATTGACTCCATATTATAATATTTATAAGAAAAATTGAATTAAAAAAAAGGGAAAAAGAAAGGAAAATGTTTCTTCTTCAAACCAAAAAGTATATTGTATAGACAGGGTTCTGAGTGAAATACTCACATTTGCCAGTGATTTTTTCAAGTGGTGACTAAAAATAATAAAACTATTTTATGGAGACTCTTTTTTTTCATCAACAATCTTTCAAATACTGAGTGAAAAATGTCTTTAACCTTTTTTTTAATTAACCAAGCGAAGTCAAATTATTTAAACAATAAAAGGTTTAATAGAATAGAAAATAGAACAATATACTCTAAAAAAATTTTTTAACAAAAAATGTCTAAAGAAATTCAACAAATTTTCATCCAGAAAAAAAAAGTAGTTCAAAGTGAAATGGATTATACTTATAAGTAACTAAGTTTTGAATTATTGGTTTATTCATGAGATTAGAGGGAAATAACATTTCATGGGTTTGGCTAGTAATTTTTCTCTTGGCTAGTAAATGAAAATATTTAGTTGTCAAAGGTCAACTAAAATTAAAATTGTCTGTAGAGCCATGATGGATCTTTTTTTCTGAAAAACATTTAACTAAATTTGCTTTTTATTTGTAGATTAGTTAATGAAATAATTAGTTGTAGATTTTCCCAGCTAAATCTGATAATCCATTTATTCACATTAGAACTTTGCAAATCTGTCTGGCATAAGAGACGACTTAACTGTTTGATGATTATATTTTTATTTGAACTATAGTCCTCATCTACAATTAACTAAGCAACACATTTATGCTTATCATTGTTAATATGATGAACAGGTTATAAACTAAAAACAATTTCAACAGGAACAAAAACAAAGAATATTTAATCATTTATTTAAATAAATAAAAGTGCTAATCATCGGAGATTTAACTATAAGGAAATGCTCTTATAAACCAAATAAACTATAAAAATCCAAACTTATTTTTTTTTAAATAAATTAAATGATCAAAGTTCTAGTTATTTTATAATGTCATTTTTAAATTTATCAATTACCAATTTATTTGTTTGATTGTTGTGTTTTATGGCAAATCAATGTTTTTAGGTCATTTAATACAGAGAACAATCATTTTTTGTAAACATTATTTTTTGTCCACACTTAGTTTTTTGAACGACTGGGATTTGAACTCGCATACAACAATTCCGAAGTCAAACTGCCTATCCACTGGCCCAAATCGACTTCCTCATCCATTATTACTAAACAAAATTAATAAACTTTTGCTTTACTGTAAATAGAACAAAAATTAGGGTGACGAAGGAATTGAATATATTTTAACTAATGATTTTTCTAATGGAATAGTCCCTATAACTAAATACTTTAAAATACATTGATAGGATTTGTTTTTTTGTTTTTTTTTAAATCAGTCATACATGATAAGATAAAATATTCAATTGAATTAAGTTAAGTACTCTTAGTCTTACAACATCTTCATACATACCAAGAAAAAATATTTTGTGGTATTTATATACACAGAAAGGAAGTTTATGATCTGGATTAATTATTATTGGTTTCAGCTTTGTCACCATGTTGCTAAACAGGTTTGCAACAAAAGTTATGCAACTCATTTGTTAATTGTAAAAGCATATGTTTTCTTAGAACTCAAAACGACATTTTTTCACTTTAGTACTAAATATTATATTTGTTATAGAATTATATATTCATTTATACCCTTCCGCAATGTCAATGTTATTGCCAATGACAAAAAAATCTTATTAAAACATTTTATGACAAGTATTACTGAAGTTTACTATAACTATATCATATGTAAGCATATTTAAAAAGACAAATGTGCCAAACCCTTTTATAATAAACTACCTTAAATACAGACTAAAAAAATGAACTTTGACTTCAGCAATATTAAAACTCAGGAAGTATCATTAATCCTGTATGTCTCACCTTGCCAATTTTGATAATCTAGATTAAAATAATTTAAAAAAAATTTCAGCAATTAAAGGCTTTCTTTATGACAAAACAGACTGGCATAGAATTGATCTAATATTTTAACATCATGAATTAATGATAGTTTTACAAGGCTGAATTCATTACGTTTAAACCTCTAGCTCAATTTACTTTCCCTTAGTAACGACAAAGTTATTAGCCATTAACATTTTTCAATCATTTTTTTTCCCTTCAATTATGGAATTATTTGGGATGATGCTTTAGGTTAGTTACATCGGATAAATATTGAAATTACCAAGATGGTGGGCAACAACAAAATGTATAAATAATTTCTTTTATTACAATCATATTAAAAAAAAAATCATAAACACTGGTAATCAGTGTTATATTACAGGATAGATGAATTTGAAATCAGAAATACTTTAACTAGTAAAATAAATAAAAAATACATTGTATCATCTTGATATTAAAGAGAAAAAAATGAATTTTGTTTGAATAAAATAAATTAATATAAATTTCATCTCAAATGTTTGTTGTAGCATAAGACAAAAAAGTCTTATGCTACAACAAACATTAGAGATGAAATTAAATATTCTACAGATTAGATTTATTTTTAATTAATTCCTATTAAGATTTCGGGTTAATTTGGATTATTTCAAAATTCTTTTACCTTTTAAACATATGAGAAGAATGTTTTGTCAGATGATGACTATCACATCTGTTTTTATCCTCCATTATTATTATTATCATCTGCAGTTCCTTTGTGAAATTTCTTTTGTCCATTGGGTTCATATCTTGGTCAGTCACCATGGTGAGAGAGATATACTCAATGCTTATCCATTTATTGTTGGATTCTGTTAATTACTTTTAGAAATAGAGTAATTCATTACCAGATTATTTACTAAACATGTTTTGGCTCAATCATTTAAGCTTAGAGCAGCACAGCAGTGTTTCATGGGTTCAGGGAGATAAATTAGGGAAGTCATACATTTCCCAAGGGTATTGTTTTAAAAAGTAAATATTGGTTAATTTTACTCAGCGTTGGCCAGATAAAAAAAAGATATGTTAAAAGTCTAAAGAGATTTTGTATTGAAATTATATTCTGCTCTACAACTTATGCTTTCTGTTAACATTATTAACATCAAATAGTAATTCTCTTTTGAAAAACATTTCAACTTTTATATTTGATACATTTTAAGCAAAGTCAATTTGTTTTCATGGAAATTACTACATAATTTTTTTTTTCTTTAATTCAAAAAACATTTAATTCAGACCTTTTTTTCCGTAAGGATGAAATAGATAACCAACAACCCTAACCAAACCTGCAACAACAATTATTCTTTATTCTTCAATCACTTGAAAAGTTTTCAGAACTATTATTTAATTTTAACCTAAATAAATGGGTAAAGGTAAAGTTTAAGCGTCAAATCGTTCTAGTAGAAGAAAATATATTTTTCTTGTAGATTTTGGTGTGCTGAACAAGAATCTGCAAACCATTTTTGGGGCAATCCATTCTCTCCCCCCTGGAGTTGGTGCAAAGTATGCCACAAACGTGGGTATTTCCATGTCCTGGCATAAAATACGGTACCTGGTATTCATAAATGGTCACCCATCTAAGTACTGACCAGGCTTGACGTTGCTTAACTTCGGACGCGAACCGGTGTCTCCGTGACCGGATAATTAATTATTTATTCTTTAAATATTTCAATAATCACACAACATTTTTCCATTGAACTAAAAACGTCAACTTAGCATTGATTTTAATGAGAATTGAATTATCTCTCTCACTCTCCCCCTCTCTTTGATTTACAAGCGGCAAATCTTCTTACACAAAAAGATTATTGATTGACAGAGATTATTATTCAAGACGAAAATAAATGAAAATCAAAGTTAGAAAGATTAATATTTGTTTAAAAGGTTAAACTGAAACAAATAACTATGAAGAAAGAAAAGGTTTGTTTGTGTTTTACAGCATATCAACCTTGTTGGGTCACATAATGCCGTTAGTTTTTGTCCACACTTAGTTTTTTTGAATGACACAATGTGCACTATTTAACCAATAGCTGGAGGGAATGTGGGGATTCATACCTTTTCCAAGGCTATTAGTTCGAATATGAACACGAACGGAACGACTGGGGTTCGAATTCACGTTCCAAACTCCAACTACCTATCCACTGGGTCAACCCGACTTCCCCAAAAGAAAAGGTTATGAAATATAACAACCATAAGAAACAATCATTTGAGTAAATGAAAATAGTTTTTACTGTAAATTTAGTCATCAACGCCAACTTTTCCAACTTTACACTACTTACTTATCAAATGTTGCTTTAGGAGTATTCAGGTAGGTTTTGAACGAATATCACTTTTAAAATTATTTTTCGAAATCCTTGAGATGAAGTATGATGAATTCTAAAACTACTGATCGGACTATTTGTAGATTAAACAAGGTAGATCCAAAAACAATAGGAGTCAATATTGGACACCTGAGGAAGGATGAAGGGTGATTCGGCCGAAACATCGTGAGAGAGAGAATATTATAGATGGGGAAAATAGTCCGATTAGTACTTTTAGAACTTTTAAAACTGTTGCTGACAAACAGTTTTCAGGTTATTAATACTTTTAATATCCACCTAATGGTTTTCAATGGTGGCCTTCATTTTCATTGTTTGTTTTGACTAATCCTAATCCCAACTGGCCAAGGCCAACACTAAGCAGACCTGAATTATTCAGTGAATACCCCTAAAAATCAACCACTGTTAAGTTGGACAAATTGGCACTGGGGAACTGCCTACATTTACGGTTTTGTAATTAAAGCAAAAAGCATTAACATCCATATTGTGATCATATGAAGTTTGTTTGTTAGTGTTTCACTGTTTCATGACATATCAAACATTTTAGGTCATTTCATGCGGAGGACAATCATTTTTGGTAAATGCTATTTTTGTCCACACTTAGTTTTTTTAATAACACAGTATGCACTATTTAACCCATAACTGGAGGGAATGTGAGGATTCATACCTTTCCCTAAGAGTGTTAGTCCAAATATGAACGCAAACGAAAGTCTGGGATTCAAATTCGCGTACGATTCTAAAGTTTGACTGCCTATCCAGTGATCCACTGACCCAAGTTGGTAATTTTGCTAAGTCAGAGCCCAAAGGGTTAATTGGCCCATTAGGACTTTGTTAATGTTAACCCTTTTAATCCTGAATGGCCGATATATCGGCCCTGGTGAAAACAAAAGACGACACATCCGATATTTCAACCCTCCATGGTCTTCCATAGGGCTAGGGCTCTGATTGGCAAGTTAGTAATTTTGCTAAGTCAGGGTCCAAAGGGTTAAAATTCTAAAATTACGCAATTAAAAGAAAAATAGAAATCCAATTAGTCGATTTTTTTTCTCATGGATTTTTAGCTCTGTTGTTTGTTGACCAAAAACAAATATCTATAAAAAGTTTAAAAAAATTCAAATCTAAAAAAAAAGGTGAGGCAGTTAATTAGTTCAAGCCTCCCCCCCCCCCTCCAACCAATAAACAAAACTTTAGGGGAAAACGATTGAGAGAGAGAGCACCCCGGCGCCCGGCGGGTCGGGCGGAAGGTGACGGACGGGCAAAAATAAAATGTATAAAAATAACTTTTCATTTATAGAACATTTTTTTTTACAATTTTCGGCGGGGTTCCGAGGGTATACATAAAACAAATGTGTATTGTGTACACGTTTCGTTTCAAGACCTATTTAAAAAAAAGAAATCAACCAATATGAATTTGATTGATAATATTTTTTTTTTAAATGCATACTAAATTGAATTTGAAAGAAAGACAAATAATAATTAATCGGAATTGTACCTCTAATTTTCACAAACACTAATTATTGTTAATTGTTAAGTGTATGAGAGAGAGATCACACTCACTGTTGAGTGTTTTTTTTTTTTTTTTACTGATTTGGGCTGGAATGAACAGTCAACACGATAATTAAATGAATGACATTGACATTCCATTAAAGAACAAATCAAAGAAACGAAACAGTAAAACTTCAGCTTTTAAAAGATGTAATTAAGTTCGGTAAATATATATAAAATTGGCAACAGAACAGTAACACCGTCGCCGCACCGGCGCACCGCACCGCACACCGCAGCCGAGCAAGAATAAAAGCACTCTAATTTGTTTTTTTAAGTTTTCGGGCGTGCTACAAAAGAATGACATTCACACACCAGTCTCAATTTTTCAGTTTTGATGATATTAATCTGATTCCTTTGTTTGAAAAAATAGGGGGAAGGATAAATTTTTGAACAAATTAAATTTATGACATAAATTCATGCACTTTAATGGTCGCCAAAAATGACTATCGTACATAAGAAAATAATTCCAAGAAATCGGATAAATATCATCAAAACGGAAAAATTGCAACGGATTTGAATGACATATTCGTTTTGAGCACACCCGAAACCCCTAAAAAAACAAATTAGTGCTTCTTGCTTGACTGCTTGTTGTTCTGGTGCCAATTTTATATTTAGCTTAAGTTGTTTGCTAACCAAGTTCTTACAAAAATAAATAAATAAATATAAGTAAGAAAACGTAAAACTGGTTCTGGCAATTTTGTGTTAGGTATTTTTTCTTATATATATTTAATAGAGAGGAATTGTCTCGATGTCTTGGCTTGGATATTATAAAAATCAATTTGTTATAATTTAAAAAAAACAAAAAAAAAACAAACTAATAATCATTTACCGAAAATCTCAAATAAATCTTTGCTTTGGGGGGGGGGGGTATTTTAAAAAACCTTGATTAAATTTTTTTTGTGAAAATGCAATGGGGAGGGAGAGAGAAACAAACAATTTCAACGAGTAAACGAAATTGATAATTTAGTTTATTTAGGATATTTTCATTATGCACTACCATGCCCATCACACACGAATAAATAATTGTTCATTGAATTTCTCTCTTCACAATTGTTTAAAATTTAAAAAAAAACTAACAAAAGAAACATTTTAATGTAATGTTTTTCTTTTTAGCTTAAAAGTATCTCCTTTCTTCCTACCTGTTTTTTTACACAACTATAAAAACAATTTAAGGATAAGTCTACACTCTTAATTGCCACAAAATATATCAAAATGTGTTATATAGATTAGAAAATGGCAATTAAAAGATAATAGTAATAATAATAATAAACATTTCTGTTTTGTAACAATGATAAAGGCAATAAAGAAGCTGCATGTTAAAATAGCTAACAAAACAACTACACAACGAAAATCTTGTTTTAATTTCTTACCTCATAAAAGCAACATAAAGCAAACCACATATACATAAAGACAGAAGGCTGATGGTATGCGGTTGATAAAAGAATTCTAAAGTAATGTCATCGACTGGTTGTTCATTTATGGCTCGAAATCTTTCCTTTTCTTCTCTTGCGATTACATGCTTCCTTGTACTTATGCTCGTTGCCGGACTCACAGCCGCCATTTCTGTCAAGGGCGATAACTCTTCTGCTTGCTCGTCGTCGTCGTCCTCTTGTTCTCCTTTACATTTCATATTGTCCTCTCTTCTGCATTTAAATGACTTCATTTAGAAACACTTAGTTTCGCTGCTGCACTACTTTAAATCACAGGAATAAATGACCAAATGTTTACTGATTCGACAATTTTCATATTAAAAGTTAATCTATTTTTGTACAGTAGCTTTTTTTTCTGCCATTACATTGTTTCATTCATTGCTTCTTGTGCAATCATGCTTGTCTGACCTGACCCTCAGCAGAGAACACTTTCTTTATAACGTTAAAAAGTGGAACTCTTCTTTCTAATCTCTGTTGATTGTGTAACTTATGAATTTTTCTCTCTGAAAATTCAGCTGGTAATTTTTTTTTTAATAGTCAGAGGGATATTTTGTTAATTTTTGTTTTGTTGTAATTAATTTTATTTTCATTATTGGGTGGTTTCCAGAATTTCAAAAAAATAGTTCTACTTATTTTTCTTGCTAAAAATTTTTTGAAAAATATCTAAATAGTTGTTGATGTTTTTCACACCTCATATTTCAGATTAAATATTCATAATTTATCTATACTTCGTTTTATTATTTTATGGGTTGATTTAAAAAAAAAAAAAATTAAAATTTACCTAATTAACCTTTCTGAGACCTTGTCATAAAAAATTGAGTAAATGTAATAAATGATACTTTTTCAGGATAAAATTTGATTTGTGTGAACTTGATTATTATAAGATTTATAGTGACTTGGGATTTACTTTGACTACTTGATTGAGTTGAAAAATAAGTAATTTCCATAAAATCTTCTAATGAATTAAAAAGGAATATATCAACTTACAGAATCAAAACTAGTTTGCCCTTCATGATGTCAGAAACCTGAATGCTGGAATCTCAGTAAGTAGTAGCAACTGAACCAAGGAGAACAAATTTCTTTTATTATAGACAGAAACAATGTTAAGAAACTCTTTCTAAAGAATTCAGTACATTATCAGAAAAAAAAACCTTTTAGGAAAAATAGGCATAAGGTTAAAAGTTACATAAGTTTATCGCTTCTCTGAATTTGTGAAATAAGTTTTGATTTTTACTAGAATAAGAATTGAAACTATTTACACTTCTATTCTCATCTTTATTATTACTTTCATAATGTTTCAATCAATGTATAGCATGAACTTAACAATGTACATGACAAACTTGGGAGCTTACCTGACACATAGCATAATGATTCTATATATTGATTTATAGAAGCTCTGGCTCACATTCTTCAAATGAGAACAAGACCAACCCTGACGACCGGCAGAAATTGTTAAAACTACTTCACTAAAATTCACATACCACTAGTTGATGTTTACAGAATGCCAACAGTCTTACCTAATGGATTGAATTAAGAGCTTACTTTGCAGTTCTGAAAAGTCTTCTTGTCATTTGTACAACTATTTTTTGGACTGCTGTCCTCCTCTTTATCATTGTTAACTTCACAACGTTTCGTCCGTCTTCAGGTGATCAAACTCGGGAACTTTCCAGTCGTAATTGGGTGTCACGGAATTTTGAACTTAACCCTTTATTCAAACCATGGGTGTAGCCTGCTCTCATTTTGTTAATCATGACCATAACAGAACGAGAGCAGGCCACCCCTGTGGTTTGAATAAAGGGTTAAGTTTGAAATTCTGTGACTCCCAATTACGACAAGAAGGTACCTGAGTTCAACCATCTGAAGATGGCTGAAATGTTGTGAAGTTAACAATGATAAGGACAACAGTCTGAAAAATAGATGTACAAATTATCAAACCTCATCCCAAGGATTCCGAAAAACCTTTTCTCATCATCATCAAAGCTCCTACAAAGTGGAGAGCATTCTGTCCCTACCCACAGAACTGACCAGATACACGAGTTTCTGGTGGCAGTCCTGAGCCAGCCGATCTGTTTCAATAACTCTGTGTTATTGTAGGTTGCTTGCAATGACATTAGGTCATTGGGTGTGAGGATTGCCTCGTAAGCATTTCCAGCCTGCAGCTGTCGGACAAAATTTTAGGATTGCTTTTTTTTTGGTGATCGAGGGGAAGGCAGAGAACATAGCCGAGCCAACAGGTGCAGTATTGAGCAACCAAGAAGAATACACTGGGATGCCACATATAAGCTCTGAGACTTCCATTGGGGCCACCCACTGGGACCACCTGATGTATTTAACAGTTCTGAGAGCCCTACTGTCAAAACTGTCAAGTCTTGTTTGAAGACCATGTTTCTGAACCATGGTGGAAGATCGTGAGCACTGCCAGGTTGTATATTCGGAGCTTTGTCCTACTTGAGATGAGAAGACTTTCTTCTAAACAAACAAACAGTTCTATCAACTACACCAGGAGTCAGCAACCTACCGCATGCATACCACACTTGGCACACCAAGCAATTTTCAATGGCATGACAAGCTCTCAAGTTTGTTAGTGTTACAACAAATCAAAATGAAAGCAGTGTTGTCTCCACATTGAAGTCGTCTAACACCTGAACATTCAGAGAATTGTGTAAAGCTTAAAGTAACAAAGTATGTTCCCGACATTGAGGAATTAGCTAAGATTATGCAAGGACAAGGCTTCCATTAATAATAAAAACGTTTAAAAATCTTTTAAACAGTTTGTTTCTTTTTACATTATATAAACTTTCATATTATTGTATATTTATGAAATAAAATATGTTGAGAACAGGTATATTGACCTTGATTGATTGTTATAAGAATATATATGTTGGAACACTGAATAATTTGAAACCTTTAGTTGGCACACAGTTAGCAAAAGGTTGCTGACCCATGAACTACATTACCAGAAGACTGGTTTGAGCTCTAAAGGGTGAAGAGAAGACTTCCTGCTCAACAGACAGACAGACAGGAAGTCTATTTTAAGCCCAAAACGGTTAAGAGAAAACTTCTGGCTCAACAACCATAACTTTTAAGTTAAACTGTTACTAAATATAAAATGAATCTATTACTTGAAATTTCTATTTAAAATTCAACAAAAATTTGAATATATTTGGTTGAGCACGAACCCAACTTAGGCACAAGGCTATTTTTACGTGCTCATTTTATCCCCGAGCCTTTGTAATCGGTGTTGCCCTTCATTTAGATGAGTTACTCTCCCAAGTTAACGAGCCTCATCGGCCCAAGACAGATGAAAGTGAATGCAATGGTTTTGACTGGGATTTGAACTCATGCAATACAATTCCAGAATCCAAGCTTTTACTACCGCTGCACCCTCGTAAAAAATTTGGAATCCAACAAGTATACAAAAAGAAAAACAAAATTCTGTACTTTAAGTTTGCCCTCCCTACTCTCAGCTCCAAGTAAAATTAGAGAAACTTATTATTGAAATTAAACAATGATTTTTGGGTGTGGTAGATTAAATAGCATTTGTAATAATATCCTTTTCCTTGTCTATTAATGAAAAGTAAGTCAGCTTATTTTTAAGAGTAAAGAAAGCATAATGTGTGTGTGTGTTTCGTTTCTGTAGAAAGTTTTGGACTCATATTTTTATGTGTTTTTAGCATTTATGTGTTAAAAAGAGTGAGGGAAAGATACATAGGTAATGAGAGGGAGAGAGGTAGAAAGAGACTGACAGAGTTTTGTTTGTTTGTTTGTTTGTTTTGTGTTTTACAGCATAACCATTTTTTTTTAGGTCATATAATGCCGGGAACAATCATTTTTGGTATATGATAGTTTTTTTTCATGTCCACACTTATTTTTTTAAAAATAACACAATATGCTCTATTTAACCTAGAGGGTTTAGTCCGATTCTGAATACAAATGGAATGACTTGGATTCGAACTCGGGTACTACGATTCTGAAGTCCGACTGCCTATCCACTAGCCCAAATCGACTTCCCCAGAGTTTTTGATATTCTCAAATAATATTTGGTTTTCTAGTGTGCGAATGCTCTCAAGCTAGTGCCATGCATTTGGATTTGATGTTGCTTTTATTTGATGGTGTTGTTGTGTTCGTGTCCAATATCTTTTGGGAAATTTGGGATTTTTATTAAAAAAAAGTTGAATCAAGATTTCAATATTAATTTTTTAATGATAGCCAAAAATTATTTCTACTTAAGTAGAGAATTAAAAAAAAAATCCTGCTTTTTTTTTCTGTTTTTTAATGGAAATATTTTTATTGTTCTTCTTAGTTTTTAAACCTTCTTTTCTTATTCCGTTTTTTTTAAACAAATATTCCTTTTTGTATAAGAAAATGTGACTAATATTAGATAATACTTTTTAAGCACAGTAGAAATTCTAATAAACCAAATACTAAATCGTTGTTGTAACCGAATATAGGGTTTCAAATGATGTTTTAATGAAGTCTTAAGTTACTCTCAAAGACTCCAAGATATAAATAGACAGAAGTGGGGAAAAAAAATTCTATCAGCATAAGCAGCAAGATTGATCAAGGGAGATAATTTACTTTTTAATTACCTCCCCTTGTCCTATATTTCATATTAAAAATTAACCTACGATCTATATATTAATAGGATAGCATGTGTGTTCATTTGTGCTTTAGTGTGTTACACTTATATTAAAAGCAACGAACTTACTTCCCTTTAACTTTAACTCTTGAAAATCATTATAAAAAATCTCTTTACAAAAATTTTCAAAACAGTTAACGGTTTCAAATTGGATATTTTATATTGTAATTTAAAAAAATGAATCATGTTAATAGAGGAGGCAGTAAGTTTTTTTAAATTATGACAGAAGCTCTAAAAAATTTCTAAGCAAATAATTTGCAGTTTTTAATTATTTCTCAGGATTTGTTTCAATTTAAGAATGCTAAATTTACTTTCTGAAGTTTCAACGACTGGGGTATTTCCACAGGTTCTGCTAGTAAATAATTAATACATATAATTTAGTTTCAAACATGATATTGTTAAATATGATATAAATACTCAACAAAGTCAATTTTTTTAAAGTGATTATTTGATTTTTTTTCAGTTTCATTACACATAATCATATTCATTAGAAGGACATCTAGAGAGATCTTTAAAAAAATATTAATTTGATTCATTAATTGTTTGAATTAGGGTTTTACAGCATATCAACCACTTGAAGGTTATTTAATGCCAATATGGTATTTTCTTTTTATACTTTTACCTCATATTTCCTTATACTTTTCTTTTTTTCTTTTTCTCTTCTTTTATTTCATTTTTCTGTTTTTTGTCAATATTTCTATTTTTTCCTTCTCTTTGTTTTTCTTTTTTCCATATTTCATTCTTTCTTTCTTTTTCTCTTTCTTATTGTTCTTTTTCCTGTTCATCTATTTTATTGTCCTTTATTTTTATTTTTATTTTTTACTAGAAGTATTGCCCGGCTTTGGCTAAGTGCTGGGGACTTGTAGCTAAGGTAATTAAAGAAGCCTATTATAATCGGAAAGTAGCACCGTACATATGCAAATTTTAGTCGTCTGAATAATTGTGCTATGAAAATTTCAGTCTGAATTCTTACTATTATGTTCATTTTGATTTGAGTTTTTTTTTAATTCCAAAGTTTGACCCCTTAGCAGCTATTATTATGGATCGAAACCTATTAGAAAATGTTCCTCCCGTCCTAATAACCCATACACCAAATTTCAAGTGTTTAGACCTTAAATTTTCAGAATAGTTTGGTACAGCCACAAATGTCAAATCTTTCAACTTTGACCCCGTACCAGCTAAATTTCTGTCTGAAAACAAATTAAAAAACCTGCCCCAGGTCTGGATACCTTTTATGTCAAATTTCAAGTCTTGTAGACCAAAAATTGACAGAGGAGATTGGTAGAAACTGATTGTACACACACACACACACACAATTTTACTTTTATGGATATACCAAAAGTATTGCCTGGCTTTGCCTGGGCACTTAAAAAAATCTTTAAATTATTTCACCATTATTTTCAATGAAACTTTATTCATAAAAAAAGTTGTAATACATAAAAAAATTGTTGAAATATTTTTAATTTTAAAACAATTTAAGTTCAGATGCTAGTTTTTTATTACAACATTCGGCTAAAGACTTCTGTGAAATACTGTTTGTTGCTGTCTGTTGAAAACCATGAGTAAAATATACAAAAAATATATCTAAAATCGATGTTTTTCTAACTCAAAAACAATTAAAAATTTGGCCCCAGGTCTGAATTCACTTTATTTCAAATTCCAAGACTGTAGCAAAGAGGAGTTTGGTAGGAAAAAAAATTGTTAATTAGGAAGAGTAACTCATCTAGTTGTAAGGAAAGCACTGATTCCAAAAACCCAGATGGACCCAGATGAGACCCATCAACACAAGAGAGGGGTAACACTGATTACAAAAGCCCAGGGATATAATGAGCACATAAAACTGGCCTTATGCCTAACTTCGGTTTGTGCTCGACTAAGTAGATATATCCTCTGCTTCTCTTCAGTCTTTCTTCCATTCCTCTTCTTCTTTTTCTCTCTCAACCTTCTTCTTCTTCTCTCCCAACCCCCTCCTTCTCCTCACACTTCTTCTTCTCTCCCAACCTCCTCGTCCTCCTTCTTCTTCTTTTTCTTCTCTCCCAGCCTTCTTCTTTTTCTTCTTCTTTTCCAACCTTTTTTTTTCTCCTAATCTTCTACTTCTTCATTGTTATGGTCATGGTCGAATCTTCAGCAGCATTTCTACAAGCTAACTTGAATTAATCACGCATCGTCCACTTCGAGTGTTAACTGACTGACACTGGCAATATATATATATATATATATATATATATATAGTAAAAAATTAAAAATTAAAATCAAAAAACCTGGAAAAACGGCGGTTGCTGGTCACTGTCAGTTTCACGCTTGCGCGATCGTCAGACCAATCTTTTCTGATAGATCATCCGATCGATTCCTATCAGCATCATTATATATATATATATATATACCCCGCCTCTCTTTCTCTCTCTCTTTCTTTATGTCCGTTTCTTTCTTTCTGTCCATCTATCTCTTTCAGCTGTCCTAATTTCACTTTTACTTTCACTTTCACTTACTTTTTTGTTTGTTTGTTGTGCAAGAAGGCAAGACTATCTCAACAACAATAGATAATAAAGGCGGCAGCAACAACAACAACAACAACAAACAACACATTGCCTCAAGTTTTTTGTTGTCCCTTTTTTTTAAATTTTTGCTTTCCTTATTCTGTTTTTATGGAATAAAAAACCAGAAGGAAGCCATATAATAACCATCCCTATAAACACACATACCACTAACAACCACTTTCAATTTATCATTCAAAAAGGCAGATGATGGTATGATGAATAATATGGTGGTAATGATGATGATGATGATAGTAGTGGTGGGGATACTGACTGTGGTGGTGTGGGGGCGATGGTATGGTGAGTATTATGGTGGTAATGATGATGATGATACTGGTTGTAGTGGGGTGGTGGCGATGGTATGGTGAATATTATGGTATTGATGATCAGTGGTAGTGGGGATACTGATTGTGGTGGTGTAGTGGTGATGGTATGTGAATATTATGGTGGTGATGATGATAGTGGTGGTGGAGATACCGATTGTGGTGGTGGTTGGCGATGGTATGGTGAATATCATGGTGGCGATGATGATGATAGTGGGAGTGGGGATACTGATTGTAGTGTTGTGGTGGCGATGGTATGGTGTTGGAGATTATTATGGTGACGGTGAAGATGATGATGCTAATTGTGGTGGTAGCAATGGTATGGTGCTGTAGGTGATTAATGGTGGTGGTAGTGATGATAAAGATGCTGATTAAGGTGGTGGTGGTGATGGTATGGTGATGGGGATTATCATAGTGTTGGTGATAATGATTGTGGCGGTGGTAAGGAAACTGATGGTGGTGATGGTATAGTGCTGGCGATTATTATGGTGTTGGTGGTGTGGTGTGGATGATGATGATGATTGTAGTGGTAGGACGGACGATGATTGTGATGATGGTGGTAGCGATGGTATGGTGTTGAGGATTATTATGGTGGAGGTGGTGATGATGCCGATTGTGGTGGCAATAGTGGTGAGGATGATGATAGTGTTAGTGGTGGCTGCAATGGTATGATGGTGTTGGTGACGATGCTGATTGTGGTGGTGACGATGCTGATTGTGGTGGTGATGGTGGTGAGGATGATGACATTAGTATTGGTAGTGGTGGTCGTGGCTGCAATGGTCTGATGATTCTTGCGGTGGTAATGATGATGATTGTGGTGACGATGGTGGTGAGGATGATGACAGTAGTGTTGTTGGTGGTGGTGGTCGTGGCTGCAATGGTATGATGATTCTTGTGGTGGTGATGGTGATTGCGGCGGTGAGAACGATGAGCATAATGGTAGGGGTGGCGATAGTGGTTATTGGTGATGACGATGATTGTGGTGATGGATGCGGCGGCGGTGGTGGTGATATAGTAATAATCCAATAAATTGACTAGGCTCTGGCTAGGCTACACAAGTAGAATTCATTTCTTCCGTCTCTCGGCACTAAATCATTCCTTTTCGTTTTTTTTTTTCCTTCATATTTTTAATTCTTTTACAGTACGCTAAAACTATGTGGATGTGATGTGCGTTCATCCGTATATGCTCCAGCAGTTCCACTCACTCCACTCCATTGCTTCTTCAGTCCCCACATACACACACTTTTTTCTTTCCTCCTTTCTTGCTTCTTCTCTCTTTCATTCCCCCCTCTTTTTTTCCATATTTCTTTCCTCTCTTGTTTCTTTCCTCCATCCTGTGTTTCCCTTTCCTTTTTCTGTTAGTGTCGTCCGTTCCTTCATCCTTTTTCTTTTCTTCAGTCTACTCTCCTCTTTTTCTTTCTTTCTTCTCTTCTTTCCTTCATAATTTTTCTTTCTTTCAGTGTCACTATTCTCCTCTTTTTCTTTCTTCCTTTCTTTCTTTCTTCTGTTCATTCCTTAATCCTTCATCATTTTTCTTTCTCTCAGTGTCCACTGACTGCTTTCGTTCTTCTCTTCGTCCCTTTATCCCTTTTCTTTCCTCCACTCTCGCTTCTTTCTTTGCCCTCTCTTTTTCCTCCACCTCTCTCTCTCTCTTTCGTTTTTTTCCTGTCATTTCCTTTCCTTTCGACCTATCTTCTTTTCCTTACTTGTTTTTGCTTCTTTGCAAAATCCGAGAAATTATGATGATGTGTAATTTTCTTGCGGTGAAAACTGCAACTGAACTCTCTGTGCACAAAAAGCAAAACTAAACTTTAAAATCGCAACAACCAACATACACACAAAAAATTAGTTTTTTCGTTTATCACAAATACTAAATTGATTTTCTTTTGCATTTTTACTCCATGTAAAAGCAAATTGATTAAAGTTTAATCTTTTCCTTCATTTTCGCTTTACACCTTTTCATAAAATAAATCTTCTTTTCTTTCTTTTTTCTTCCATCCATCCATCCCACCGACCGACCGTTCTTTTCTTTTTTTCCTTCTGTTCTTTTCCAACTTTTTCTTTTTCAATCCCCCCCCTTTTCTTCTTTTTTCATCATTATTACCACTCTCATTCTTTTTTCTTCTTTTTTCTCCTTCTTTTCCTTTTCGTATCTTTCTTCTTTTTTGTCATATTCTTCTTCCTTCCTCTTTCTTCTCTTTCCTTTCGACCCATTTGATAAGACAACAGTTTTAATGAAGGAAATTTTTTTTCTTTTCTTTGGTCCCTCTTCTTCTCTTTCATTTTCCTTCCTTTCTTATTCTTCTTCCGCCGTTTACGTTATCACCCTTCTTCCTTTCTTTATCTCTTCCTTCGCTTCTTTAACCCGTTTGATAAAACAAGAACAGTTTTTGCAGGAAATTTTTTCTTCTTTTTTCTCCTTCTTCTTTTCTTTCATTTTTCTTTAATCTTCTTTTCTTTCTTCTTCTTCTTCTTCTTCCATCGTTAACATCCTTTATCTTTCCCTTCGCTTCTCAATCCATTTACGACAGTAACGAAGGAAATAAAATCTTTTCTTTTTTTGTTCATTTTTCTTTCTTCCTTTCTTCCATCCTTCCTTTCTTTATCTTTTCCTTCGCTTCAACCGTTGGCGTTCCGTTTGATCTTTCTTCTTCTCTTTCATTTTTCTTTACTCTTCCTTTCTTCCTTTTTCTTCCATCGTTTACGTAATCACCCTTCCTTTCTTTATCTTTTCCTTTGCTTCTTCAACCCGTTTGATAACACAACAACAACAGTTTCAATGACTATAAAAAGTCCTTTCTTTTTCGTCTTTTTTCTCTTTCTTCTTTTTCATCTTTCTTTCTTCTTTTCCTTCTCCCACACAGCATGCTTCTTCTCCTTCTT